>JBBPBX010006087.1:3195-13215 GCA_038048925.1 Garcialebias charrua
ATATATATATATTACATTAGGCTTGGGAAAATGTTCATTTGCAAAATTCAGAATCAGATTTTCTTTGGTGAGAAATTAGAAAAGATACAGTAGTTGTCTTTTGATGATCATAACTGTGCAGGTATACCTCATTATGAAGTCTTCTTGAAAGTTATTTTTGCCGTCAGAAAACGAGTTTGATCTGCCTTTCTCTAAAGTTTATTAGCAGTGAGTGTGAACAAGTTAAATGAGTTAAATACTTTAATTAAGCGTTATCCTATGAGTTACCGGTAATTAACATAAAAAAGGATTGCAGATTATGCAAGGGCTCAAAATGTAATCAAAAATTTCCTATAAAATAACTTAAATGTTTGTTTTATTAGATCATTTTAAAAAATATAATATTTTGTGTTTTATGCCTGTAAATGACAACTCGTTTTTTGATGTCCTTTATAGGACTCAAAACTCCTGATATTAACAAAGGTTTTGCCTTTAAAAATGTAATTTTTTCTTATTTTCCTTCTTAGTTTTTTCTTTTTTCAACGCCTTTCTTTTTGTAAAATTTCCCTCGTCCTCTTCCTTTTCTCTCAACCCTCATTCTTTTTAGTTTTTGGCATTTTTACTCTGGTTCTTGAACAAACAAACAAGCGGCGGGTGACTCGTGTGTCCCCTATAATTCAAGCCAGCCAAACTACAGCAAGAGTGCTTGCCAAACACGTGAAATAAGTTTCTCAGAGAGGGCGTCATACAGAGAGAAAAATGTTTAAAAAAAATTTAAATAAAAGTTTTACCATCGTGGTTTAGATCAAATAGCTTTCAAGCATCAAACTGGGAGATTAATGCACCACAGACTGGTTTTTGTAGGAAAAAGAAAAAAGAAGAGAGAAGATGAAACTACTGAAATTGCATTTCCTGCGAAAATTCAGTTTGAATGCTTATTGCTGAAGAACTTACTAAAAACAGCTGAAATTGGCTAAAAAACATGCTGAAATGTAGCTGAGATGGAAGAACAAGCCTAAGTTAGCAGAGGCAAGCAGAAGGATCACCTATTTGCTGAATTAAATTTAAGTACCGGTAAACGGAAATGGAGCACAACAATTAGGAAAAAATTGTCAAAAAAATAAGCTGAAATTACAACCAAAAAAAAGCTGAAGAGTAACTGAAAAGACTAATATAATATTAAACTACCAGAATGAAGCGTAAGGAGCTGAAGTGAGCCGGGGGGGGTGGAATCAGTTAGGAAAAAATTGTCAAAAAAATAAGCTGAAATTACAACCAAAAAAAAGCTGAAGAGTAACTGAAAAGACTAATATAATATTAAACTACCAGAATGAAGCGTAAGGAGCTGAAGTGAGCCGGGGGGGGTGGAATCAGCTGAAAAAGCTTAATTTAGCACAAAAACAGCTAAATAGTAGCTGAAAAAGCTGAAAGGAGCATAACAGTCTGAAATTAGCAGAAAGAAGTTAGACTGAAAGTACAAGTAGAAGAAATTATCACAAAAACTTTAATTTATCTGAAAACAGCTGAAATTAGCTTAAAATGCTAAAATAAAGTAGCTGAAAGGGTAAAACCAGCTTAAATTAGCAGAAGAAAGCAGAAAGAACACGCTTGCTGAAAGAAGCAGAAATGAGCACTAAAATGTGGAAATTATTTGGAAAAAAGCTGAAATAAGCAAAAAGCTGAAAAGTAGCTAAAAAGGCAGAAAGAAGCTGAAATTACCAGAAGGAAGTGGAGAGAGCAAATTCCTGAATTACATTACTGTAGTCTGAAAAGAGTTGAAACAAGTACAAAAAAATGTGGAATTGGTAAATGGAGCTTACTTATATAGCGCCTTCCAGCCCCCTATGAGGGGCCCCAAAGCGCTTTACAGCACCAGCCATCCACCCATTCATACACCGGTAGCGGTAGTCTGCCATGCAAGGCGCCAGCCAGTCCTACCGGGAGCAACTCAGGGTTAAGTGTCTTGCCCAGGGACACAACGACACATGGTGTGGGAACTCGGGATTCAAACCTCCAACCTTTTGATCTAGGGGCGACTGTCATTACCACTATGCCACGGCCGCCCCGAATTAGCCCAAAAAGCATAAAACAGCTAAATATAGCAGAAATAGCAGAAAAAGTTGAAACTTGCAGAAATTAGCTGAAGTTAGAAGAAGCACAAACATGTTGTAGTTGGCAAAAAGAATGTGAAAGGAGCTCATAACAGCTGGGGAAAAAAACTGCTGAAATTAGCTGAAAGTACCGGTAGCTAAAAAAAAAGTTTAAATTTGCACAAGGAAGCTGAAAGAAGCTGAACCAGAACAAAATGTGAAAGGAGCAGTAAAACATTGTAAACAGATCTAAAGATTTGAAGGAATTCATTTTCTATGAGGGAAAAATTGTAGAAAAGGCTAAATATTTTAAAAAGCTGAAGTTGCATCAATACCAAAAGTCATAGCAGGATTGTCCTGAACGAGCTGAAAGTTTTGTTGTGTGATTTGTTGAAATGGCACGAAAATTGTGGAATGAGAAAGATGCCAAAAAACGTACGCAAGAAAAATGGATCACAATAGTGTGACTTTTTCATAAACATTCACACAATGAAGGACTTCAATGGAAGAAATTGAGAAAAAAAATCTAATTGAATCACTAAAAGAATAAATTCAATAGATAAGAACATTTTAAAGAAAGACGCTGGTATAGGGACACTGATGCAGCTGTGTAACAGTAACTGACTGCAGGCGTTATCCATCAAAAGCAGCATATGTACCGGTACTCTCCTGAGACCGAGCCAAACCACTTGTGGTGGCAGCAACTTATACTGATAAATGAGCCGAGAGCAAAACACAAGCTGTTTTTCCCCCCAGGTGTTTAGACTTTAAAAAGTGGTCTTATATTATTTGTCTATAACTGTTTGTTAACTTTCAAGCTAGAAATATAAAATATTTGATATAGGCTTAAAAATGACTTGAAAAATTAAATATCGAAGAAGAAAAAATGTTGCAGGTAGGAAGAAGAGTTAATTTCACACAAAAAGCAGAAGATACTCCTTAGATTGACAAATTAAACTTTTCCTTATTTGATGTAAATTGAAAGTCATAGTTAAATTAATTTATTGTTTTTAATTGACATTTGTATGTCTGAACTTGGCATCCATGTTGTTTTTCAAGACTTTATTTTCTTCTGTTTTTATAAACTGAATACTGTATTTTCCGCCGTACACGTCGCACTGCCTTATAAGTCGCATCAGTCCAATTATGTCCAATAAAGTGGAAAAATCCATAAACATGTCGCACCGTCGTATAAGTCGCATCTATTATGCATCACCGCGTCACCGCTCACAACCCAGAAATGTGGGCCGGTGTTTTGCCAAAAATGGATTGGCTGCCAAATGGCCACAGGAGCGTGCATGGAAGGACTTTAACAAGATTAACACTTAAAAACAATTACTTGTTTGCTGAAAATTATAGCAAAGATGTGTCTGAGCTGAACTTTTCCTTAATAAATGCACGTAATGGTCAAATCAGCTGAATTAAAAAAATTGTTTTGCCACCTCGGTTCTGCAAAGCATGCACGTGCAGCGAGCGGAAACGCATTTCTTTAAAATTTAACAAGATAAATACCAAAAAATATATATTTGTTTGCTGACATTATAGTAAAGATGTGTCTGAGCTGAACTTTTCTTAATAAATGCACTTTGACGGTTAAAACATGGCAAAATGAAGCCGACAAAATAAAGTGGCTTTAAAATTACTACATGCTCACCCGCCCATAATTATGACAGAAACACCTATTTATTTATTTATTTTTATTCAAACCTGTTGAATTCTTCATCCTCTGTGTCGCTGGTGAAGAGTTCTGCCAACTCCTGAGGTAACAGGTACCGTATTTCCGGACTATAGGTCGCGGCTTTTTATAATTTTTTCATGGCCTGCAACCTATAGTCAGGTGAGACCTATTTATGGATTTTTTCCCATATTTTTAGACCAATTTTTGGCTCAGATGTGCCCGTTTTTCATTTTGGCAGAAAATGGTGCAGTACCACTTTTGTCCACTAGGGGGACACTTCCAGAGAGTCCACCGACCGTTTCCAGCTCATGTGTCCGAAAAAAAGCCTCCTCTGCTCGGACTGAATCTGTCGCTGCCTGGCCTCCTGCTCTGGAGGTAACTACTGTTAGCTCTGTGTTTGTTTGCAAGATAAGTTAAGAACCACTCGGCGGATTTTTCTGAAACTTACAGAATGTAATCACTGTATGGGCATTTACAAGTGAGTAGCTTTGAGATGTTTGAGATTTAAAAAAAAAACGATATTTTATTAGCGGTTAGCTTCCGTAAACAGATACCTACTATTTAGATATATAGCTCATAAACCACTCGGTGGATATTTTTTCTGCTGCCAGAGTGTAATTATATGGCTTCAATTTACAAACTGTTGCCCTGGATGAAACATTTGAGATAAAATTCGATTTTTTTATTCGTGTTTTGAGAGACGGACTCGTCTCTGTTAGCTTTGGTTTTATTTCTGTTTATAACGTTATAAATGGCTCAGAAACCACTCGGTGGATATTTTTTCTTCTGCCAGAGTGTAATTATATGGCTTTAATTTACAAACTGTTGCCCTGTATTAAACATTTGAGATAAAATTCGATTTTTTTATTCGTGTTTTGAGAGACGGACTCGTCTCTGTTAGCTTTGGTTTTATTTCTGTTTATAATGTTATGAATAATAATAATAATAATTAATTCAATTTATAACGCACTTTTCATTACTGAAAATCTCAAAGTGCTACACATATATTGAATGCTACACACATTCATAAACCGGTGGCGGCAGACTACCATGCAAGGTGCTTTCCAGTCCTACCGGGAGCAACTCAGGGTTAAGTGTCTTGCCCAAGGACACAACGACACATGGTGCGGGTCCCGGGAGTCGAACCGCCAACTTTCCGATCGGGAGACAACTGCCCTTACCACTGCGCCACGGCCGCCCCTATAGCTCAGAAACCACTCGGTGGCTATTTTTTCTTCTGCCAGAGTGTAATTATATGGCTTTAATTTACAAACTGTTGCCCTGTATTAAACATTTGAGATAAAATTCGATTTTTTTATTTGTTGTTTTAGACGGAATCGTCTTGTGTTAGCTTCCGTTTTATTTCCGTGTATATTTTAGCAAATAGCTAATAAACCACTCGGCTAATAAACCACTAACCCTTGTGCTATTATGTCAGCTAAAATTTTTAGCAAACAAATAATTGTTTTTACCATGTTAATCTTCTTTAAAGCCTTGCTGTGCGCTCCTGTGGCAGACATTTGCAACAGAGCTAAACACTCGGCCCATATTTCCGGGTTGTCTCAGCGGTGACGTGTTACGTCAGCGGTGGACGACGCGTTACGTCGGCGGTAACGTAGGTGCGACCTATGTTCCGGTGCGATCTATTTATGGATTTTTCCAAATTTTTGGCAATAATTGGACAATGCCACCTATATTCCGGTGCGACCTATAGTCCGGAAAATACGGTAGTTGATGAAGCTCAGCACTGCCTCCTCTTCCTCCTCCACGTCCAGCAAACATCCTGGCCTTCCTGAACCCCGACTGGATGGATTCTTTACTGACTGAGGTCCACGCTTTATCCATCCATCCGAGGACCTGCTGGAACGCCGCGTGGCACATCCGTCCTGTAGCCGTGAAGCTGTTGCTCTCCGTCCACCATCCACTCCTCCCAAAGGCGGCGCAGAGCTGCTTTGAAGCTTGGTCAAGCCTCCCAGGATGATGACAAGAATGGAGTTAAACACTTTAATTTTATCTTTAAATTTCAGCATGATGTGCGCGCACACGCTGTCCATCCAGCAGGACTTTTTTTGCTCTAAAATATCTGTACACATTCAGGTACACCGGTAGTCGTCAAAAGTCTAGTGGCCGAAAGTGGTACTGCTCCATTTTTTTCAGTCAGAATGAATGGAAACGGTCATACCTCAGCCAAAAATTGGTCTAAAAATATGGGGAAAATCCATAAACATGTCGCTTCGCCATATAAGTCGCAGGACTTGCAAATTAGGCAAAAAAACGGCGACTTATATGCCGAAAGATACGGTAAATGGAGCGACAGATCTTGACATTTAGTGCCAGGCAGGACTTTTTGAGGCCTTTAGCCGTAGGGGTGTTGGTGTTGCCGTGGTTACAGCATGCTTCCTCTGCTTCCTTGTTTCACATCATGTAAAGTGGGGGTACGGGCCCAGCAGGTGCGCGAGAGAGGGGAGCACAGGTACAGTAGATGGCAAGGGAAGAGGGTGCTGGGAGGTGGGGCTGAACTGCACATCTTGAGAAAACGCTGCAGCCGCCGGGTTAGAGAAGTTAATCAGACAGAATAAATTAGAACATGAAAGGAGAGAAGACGAAATGGTATCCAGCTCTATCTCTTCATCCATTCTTCTCTTTTGTCTTACTGTCTTAAAGGGGAACTTGGTAACGGTCAACAAAAAAATGATTAAAAACACCTTTTATACAAACCATTTATTATCGTGCAAACCAGCTTTAGTCATTTTAACCAGTGATCATTCTGGTGGTCTTTTGAAATTCAAAGATAAGATAAGATAGAACTTTATTGATCCCACAGGAAATTGTTGTGCCAGAGTTTCAATACAAAGGAACATACACAAGGAATCACACGATATTAAAAAAAAACATAGAATATAAAAATTACAACAATTAAGGTCTAAATTAAGGCCTTCTTATATTCTTCATGAAGTAACAAAAGCCTTAAATATTAAAATAAAAATGGCCCATAACATGTAATTGCTTAGGCTCCAACTAAAGAACATGGATTTGATGGACAGTAAAACAATAACTAGACCCAGTGCTTCTTGGATTATTATGAAACAGTTGTGTACAAAATAAAGTTGATGAAGCTGTGGCTTCCAGAGATTTATGAAAATCAAATATTTTGAAAGTTACTCGTTCTTTTCTATTGGATCTATTACAGTAATCTTCTTATTTTTGTTTATTTGGAGACGTTTTCTGTTGTGTTTAGTTTGTTGTTTTTCTTTTAAAAAAAATAGTAAAAACGCACAAATTAAATATTATTTTATCTAAAAAGCCACATACCGGTACTCTTTAACATTTCCAAGCAACACATAGTGCATGTCCGTATGCAAATAAAACTTACACACAGAATATATCTGTTTGGGGATTTAAAAGCCTTTCACCCATTCTGCCTGCCGTTTACTTCTTTTTCACGGCCTTCGATGGTTCACGAGCGCCTTGAGATGAGATTATTTTGATACAAACATCAAAGCAGCAGATCAGGAAGAAAGCAGCAACCTCATGAAGTCAATGGTTGACCCACAGGGCAGAAAGCGTGCAAACTGATTGCCTTCCCTGAAACTTGGCCTACAAGAAGAGTCAGCCATGCACAACTACCTCGTCAACGCCCCGATCGCCACCGACAAAACACAAGAGCCCAAGGTGATTGAAACAAAACACAGTTGCTTCTTTATATTTGGTAAAGCACATTTAAATTAGATGTTAAAAATAAAAAGTATAAATAAGTTTCCAGTTTAGTTGTTGATTTCATTTGACATTGTCTTTCTGCTTTTTTTGTCTCTTTTACAGCAAAGAGGCCATTAAAATGACTTAACTGCAATAAATCCTAAAACTAACTACCGTATAAATAAATATTTCCATCTGCTTTTTTTCCTCATAGATTTTAGATCTGTAAGTAACCTTACTGGTTGGTCAGTTATTTTTAAAAGATAAATTGATTACATGTTTTAAAAGTCCACACAATGCTGAAAATTGTTTCAGACGGTTGAGGTTTTTTCTTTTAGAACAAAATCAAATGTGTCTTGGAACTTGGAATGCAATGTAAACTAGAGTTAATGAAACATAAAAAACAAATGGTAAAACCCTCATTTCTTAAAGCTGGTTGCAACGTCTGATTGTACTTAACGTAAATCTGGAGAGTTCTTTCTGCAGTTTATCAAGGCAAGTTAGAAAGATGCAAACTGTTGAGTTCACCCAAAGATATACTGTATTCAAATCCAAATTGGGAGCTAGATAACGCATTTAAATCTCTTTATTTTTTATTATAAAGAAAGGATGGACAGTGTTGCCAAAAAGCCTAAAGGTTTATGGTGATAATTCAACTCAAGAATTTTAAAATTCAACCAGAAAAATAAAAGCTTTCGCAATTTTGTAACTTTTTCACAAAAGCAAATGCAAGCAACTCACCACAAAACTGCTTGTGCAATTCAAGAACTAGAAGTAAGGTTAGACTTAGAAAACAAAAAGGCTAAAAACCTAATTCAGTCTTAAAAATCATCTTTGGACGTATGAAACTCCAAAGAAGGTGAATGGATGAAGCTGGAAGTCCTTGTAAAAGCTCATGATCTGAAGCACAAAGCAAGATCTTGGTAATGTCGCTCACGTTTTGGGTCTTACCGATAACGAAAGACTGGTTGTATTTTAGCAGATCTGATTAAACGCTCCTACGTTTTCTCTGGACGACGACTTTGACTAGGAGTTTGTGAAGGTGTCCTCTCAACCCAGCCGGTCAAAGCAGATGGCTGCTTGTCCTGAGCCTGGTTCTGCTGGAGGTTTCTTCCTTTAAAAAGGGAGTTTTTCCTTTCCACTGTTGCCACTGTGCTTGCTCAGGATGGGAGACTGCAACAAAGCCAAGATTCAACTTGTCTGCTGGATTCCCTAGCTAGAGAACTTTACTAATTGGCTTTTCTATGCATGTGAATGCTCCTGTAAAGTGCCCTGAGACAAATTTGTTGTGATCTGGCGAAGTAAAAATAAACTGAATTTCATTGAATTGAATTGTTTGAACGGCTGTAGCTCAGGAGATAATCTATAACCAACCAGAGCAGGGGTAGGGAACCTTTTTGACTGAGAGAGCCATAAATGCCGCATATTTAAAAATGTAATTCCGTGAGAGCCGTACAATATTTTTAAAACTAAAAACAAGTAAATGTGTACATTTTATGAAGCCCAACACTTTTAAAGCACAATAAGTATCTGAATGCTTTTTAATAACATTGTTATGCTGTTGTTAACAGTGATAAATAAAGTATTTCTTACCATTAATGTGACTTCTGGTGCTGCATGGTTTTGCTGATGGCCTGGTTGATGTGTATTGAGGTTAAGTTGACCACCTGAATGACCAGCGACATCACCTCACCAAGCTGCTCGCCACAGATCTGAGCACAAAGCGCCTCCTGATGTAGGATGCAGTGAAAACTTAAAATGGGTCTCTTTTCCTGTTCACGAAGCAGTGCTACAAATCCTCTGTTTTTCCCCACCATGCACGGAGCACCATCAGTACACACTGAAATAAGTTTGTCCATCTGTAGATTTTTTTCTTTAGTGAACTCAGTGAAAGTTTTTAATAAATCATCCCCTCTTGTTGTCCCTTTCAGAGGCAAAACAGCAAGACTTTCCTCACGTAGTGTGTCATGGCATGTCTTTTATTCGTTTAATTATCTTGTCTTTATCCGAAAAGTCGTCAAAAAGTTCATTGGCAACATAAGCATGAATGTTTTGGCGTACTCACCATCTGTGAAGTGGATATTTTTTCTGCTTCCAGAGTGTAATTATATGGCTTCAATTTACAGACTGTTGACCTGTAGAAGACATTTGAGATAAAATTCGATTTATTTATAATTTATTTTCGTAGCGCCCCCGAGGCTGTTTGGAAAAAGTCAAACCGAAACAATTTAAATTCAGCAGATTTGACCATTTCATGAATTGATTAAAGGAGACCACAGATAGGATTTTAAAATTTTTATGGTATGTCTTTGGGGTAACCAGACAGTGTTCATTCAATTTTATACATAAAATAATGCTTATATAATAAAATATCCCCTTTCTAATTCTGCCAAATTTCACTTCCGTTCTAAACGACCGGTTTATGAATAATGAGGTCTGAAAGCCACGCCCTACAAAGGCCTATTTACATTAACTACGCCCTCTGTAACAGCCAGTATCTCTATTCTGTTTTAAAATTAGCTCTTTTTTATTACTCATTTGACTTACTGTTAGTGCTAGTAGCTTAAGATAACTTAC
>JBBPBX010006087.1:16243-44615 GCA_038048925.1 Garcialebias charrua
ATAGCTGCGTTGTTATGGCTGCTTTTGCTTTGATGTTATCCAAACCGCCAACTTGGAGGCTCTTATTTTCAGCTCCTGACTCAAGAGAAGGCAATGACTTCCAGATTGGGGTGGGGGTGGGGGGTGTCTAGTCTCCACTTTAAAACTGACTGCTGGGGTGGAACGGGGCTGTGGGGGGTCCCGTGGTGCAGAGCTGTTCCAGGGCAATAATGCTGGAAATACATGCCTTTTAATATACAAGTAAATGAAAATCTACATAAGACATGAATATTGAGTTTGTGTGTGAAGTTTGATGTTGCTGAACACATTTTACAACTTTTATCTTTATGGAATTACAAGGCAATACAACCAAATATTATTATCGTTATTATTATTATTATTTAAGATTTGTTGAACAATAAATGTTTACAGTGACTGAATCATTGAATATACTGTAGTTTGTAGTCAATAAAGTCTTTAAAGAGCAAAAACAAAAAAATATCTCGTTTACAGAAGATTAAAACTCCATATTTAGATGTAAATTTTCTATAAACATCAGTTTACTTTTTTTTTTTTGGAAAATTTTACGCCAGCCCTTCTCATCAGCCTCCCCTCCAAAAATAAAAAGCTAAATCAAGCATACTTTCTTTTTGTTGTTGTTGTTTTGTTATAAAAGAAAGTTTTAACATGATTCTGCTCAGTTTCAAGCAGGTTTTTCAGACAGCTGTGTGCTTTCACTTTAGATGCAGCCCCTGATGGGAGTTTGTGGAAAACCTAATCTAACAATAACCGTGTTTCCATCCATTTTCATTTCGAATTTTGAGCTAATTTTTGAAATCTCGCAAATATGTAAATACAAATTAATGCGAAGCAGAAGTGTTTCCATCAACTGGCTTGAATCGCATCTACCGGGCCACGCACAGCGTCATTACGTCAGACGTCAGCGTCATTACGTCAGACGTCAGCGTTACGCATGTCTACAGTAAACAGGAAGTAGCGGTTGAAAACAGAACCCGGCCACACATCTCGTCAAAATGGAGAGAATATTTCAGGTACGTGTTGCTATCGGGCAAGTTGTATTTATTCTGTCATGCCAACTAGTTTTAGCGATGTTACATGTTGTCCGGAGCGGAAACAGCTGATCAGTCACGTGACGTGAATGTTCGCTACGGCAGAACTGAGTCGGCAAATCTGTTTCCATCTGTCGTTTTGCGCATCTGCTCATTTTCGAAGATCCCAAAAACCACCTCAAGCGAGCGTATAAACTTTTTGGCGAATTTGAGGAAGTAAATTCGGATTTTGCCGTTTCCATTAAGCTTTTCTGCTGCGATACTTCAAAATGCGCATCTAGAAACCTTGATGGAAACACAGCTATTGATGTGATCTCTGACAGGATTTTCCCTTGGATCAAACAAATGCAAACTGTTAGATCTCTAATAAGTAGTTTCCACATCATATTCCTCCTCTGCTCAATAATTTTCTCTCTCTTTACGTCTTGGATCATTTACTTTTCCTTTGCACTTTTACGGTACTCTTTATGCAGGTGTGGGGGATTTTACAACAGAAACATGGGTTGTGTTGTTTCCACTTCTGTTCACTCACAACCCCAAAAAAGTGTGTGTGCGTGCGTAGAGAGGGAGGGGGGTCCGAACATTAAAGATGCTCTCAGAGGACATAATGTCTTCAAAACACTAAGGAAAATGTTTCCTATGTTTCTGTAAATAATGTGAGATATTTTAATAATTTATTGGCGACTTAATAATAAATGGTGGAGCAGTTTTGTGTTTGCTCTCCCGCTGCAAATGTTTCTCAGTGTTCTCTCGTTTTCTGGTTTGCCAAACTTCACCAACAGAACAACTCCAGTTTTTGTTTAAATAAAAATGTCCTTTCTTTTCAAGATGTTTTTACACAACTGCATAAACTTGTAAGAATCAGCACAAATTAGATTTCAGTTCATAGTTTTATACTTATACAGAGGTCCCTCGATTACCGCGGTGGTTACGTTCCATACGCCCCTGCGATAGGTGAAAAACAGTGAAGTAGGAACGCTATATGTATTTTATATTTATATACACTGCCCCCCAAAAAAGTTGCCACCTGGATTTAACCAAGCAAATAGGTACGAGCCTCCTATTGGATAATTACTGCATGGGTGATTATCTTTCAGCTGCAACAAGTTATTTAACCCAACTGGTGCAATGAGTTTCTTCTTATTCCTTAAACAACCATGTCGAAAGACACATCGCGTGGTCGTGGAAAAGATGTCAGTCTGTTTGAGAAGGGTCAAATCATTGGCATGCATCAAGCAGAGAAAACATATAAGGAGATTGCAGAAACTACAAAAATTGGTTTAAGAACTGTCCAACGCATTATTAACAACTGGAAGGAAGTAGAGATGCATCGTATTCGAAGAAGAAATGTGGCCAGAAAAAAATCCTGATATCGTGATCGGCAATCACTTAAACATTTTGTGAAATCTTATTGAAGAAAAACAACAGTAGCGCTCAGGGCTTTGTTTAATAGTGACAGTAAGAGCATTTCCACACGTACAATGTGAAGTGAACTCAAGGAATTGGGACTGAACAGCTGTACATGTATAGCCTTAAGAAAACCACTAATCAGTGAGGATAAGCTGAAAAAAAGGGCTTCAGTTTGCTGTGGAGCATAAAGATTGGACTCTGGAGCAATGGAAGAAGGTCATGTGGTCTGAGTCCAGATTTACCCTGTTCCAGATTGATGGGTGCGTCAGGGTAAGAAGAGAGGCAGGTGAAGTGATGCACCCATCATGTCTAGTGTCTAGTCATCAATGCAAGATCTTGGTGAAAAATTAATGCAACACTGGATGGAAATAGATCTTGTTGTGACATTGCAGAAGCTTATCGAAACAATGCCACAGTGAATGCATGCCATAATTAAAGCTAAAGGAGGTCCAACGAAATATTAGTGTGAGGCCTTTTTGGGGGAGGGGGGGCAGGCAGTGTACTTTAAGATTGTATAAACTCTTCCCACACTCATGCAATTTTCTAAACTCATAAACCTACGTCTTTTTAATAACATACGTATGTACTGTACAGTACTGCAAAATTTTATATGGTTACTCACCAGCCTTGGTCCGGTTCTGGTTTGGTTCTGATCGGCTCTCTGCAGCCGTAGAGCAGATCCTCTTGGAGAGAGCCGGACCTTCGGAGAGCCAGCACAAAACCACACAACGGTCCCGATTGAGTCCAGATAATCCAGAGAAGTCTGGATGAAAAAAGTCCATGTGAGTTCTCGAGAAAACACCGGACCTCCAAGCAACACCTCCCCGCTCGAGAGGCTTCATGAGCCGGCAGGCAGCACTCAGATTGACCGATGACGCTGGAAGTGGTCTTAATCCAATTCTGGTCAGTTCCGTACGGCTCTCTGCATCCACTGAGCGCCGAAGTCACTATCAAAGAGGACCAAACTTTTTAGTCAGGATCAGATTGGATCAAAACTTTCCATCCATTTCGGCAGAAAGCAGCGGTCGGAAGCACTGTTGCCTTCTGGGCCGTGTAGTTCTTTTGACTTGCTTTACAGTATGGACTTATTGAAAGAAAATGGCAAAATGTCTGAAGTTTTTTTCCTTAACTTTTTATCCCGTACCGTTCCATTCTCATGAGAAAAGATAAAGTTGACAATCGTTGAAAAACCACGAAAGACCAAGTCCGCAAAAGTCGAACTACGAAGTAGCGAGTGACTACTTCTGTACATTATTTCAAAACTGAACGGATAAGAGCTTTTTTAGGTGACTGACACATTACGGATTAAAAGGAGCAATCTTACCTCCTTTATCCTTAAGTTTACCTTTAAACAGCTGATTTCATTTGTCTTTGACAGACAGTTTATTAAGTGCTTGATTCATTTCATGACAAAACATGCAACAATCTCTTTGTGAGGAAGCTTTTTCTTCTTGAACATTTTGATTGCAGCCACTTTAAAGATCTAGAGAGCCAACGTGAATCGACCACCTAATTCCCGGCGACAGTTCGTATCTTTTGTCTACAGTTTCTGTCACACGCTGGTGAGGATCACTGAAAGAAACGATGAATGAGTGTTTTTAAATGTGCCATCATCGTGAAATGTGAGATTAAAGACATTAGAAGAGAGGACGCTTTAATTTCCTCTTCAAATATTAAAAGAGACGGATCTACCGAGTGTCATCTGGAAACTAAAGAATACATTAAAGGTGTTTTTCAGTGTAAGGTCTTGAATTGAGGTGCGTTCGTGCACACGCTCAGGCAATCGCGTTATGTGAAATGCATATGGCCGTGTGCGCGCAAGGGTCAAGGTGGAGGAGCGTTAACAACAAACAAGTGATGTCTGAAATCCCATTAACTCTTGTATTGAGCCACAGATTTCTGTTCAAATGGAGCGAAGATAAAAGGCTTAAACAATATGCTGATAAATCAAAGGCCTTTCAAGTAAAATGAGTCTACAGAGACGTGGAGAGCTACATTTATGATTTCCTGACGCACTTTAAAAGGTGTTGATGTCTAATTGTAATTTTTAAAGTAATTGCTTCTTTGAAGTAATTAAATCTTTGATGTAATCAACAAATAGGAGCCTTGTTATTCAGCGCTGTTGCTGTTGGCGTCTGATGGGGGCTGTTTTTTGTGTGCATGGTTGCTTGATGTTAGCAGAAATTAGAAAACATCATCCAGATTGCCCCACCAGCTGTGCAAACCCAGTGAACGTTTTTGGGTTAAAAAGACATAAAATGACATCTAAGCTGTCTGTAAATATGAAAGCTAAAATTGAGATTAATCTGATGTCTACAATTTGCACTACGACGTCTACAATTTGCACTACAAGCCACATTTTTCAGTAAAGAAGCATGCATTTGGATACTGAAATCTGATGGTTTGCAACCAAGTAATCTTATAAGACACATGGATGCATTTTTGCATGGCCAGTTATGAAAATCCAGGCATTTTTGTGTGTGCACAGCTTGAAATCCATTATTTTGTTGGCCACCTCCAGCCACATTATACCCACCTCCACTTGCTTTGTTCTTGACAGCCGCCCCCACATTTACAATTTAATCTACATGAATGATTACACTTTTGAAATGAAGATTGAGAGATTTAGAGCAGTTTTTTTTTTGTCATGGTCATGTTTTCTGTCATAGGAGAGGCGCATGTGTCAAAATGCAGCGCTTGAAATGGGTTGGACTCGCCTGCGACACTGTGAGAAGGGTTTGAGTCACCTGCGAAGAATATCTGAGTATTTTGAGAGTTTATTGCACATGCTTTGTTGCAAAACTGCAACTCTATAAGAACTAAACCCCGTAGAATAAACCCTGTCTAAAGTTAGATGGATACTTCTGGAACTAACTGAGAGTTTTGACTAGATTAAATGATTAAATTGCATCTATTGCTTTCCAGGAAAGCAGCACCACTGAAGTTTGAAAGAAACCACACTAAAGAAACACCAGGACGGTCTGCAAGACCTTAAACTGCAACAGTCGGTACAGACAACAGCAGAATCAGAAATATGAAGGCATGTAAAAACAATTAGTCTATTTTCAGGTCAAATCAGAACGAACGAATGGAGCCGATTCTATCATGACAGAACACGGAGTTATTTTTTTTCTTTTAAACAAGTCAAGTTTCTGTCGCCCACAGTTAAAACCCCTTTATTTACTATTGATTTGTGCCATGAATTTTTACCCCCATGATTTATGTCGGCTTTCAAAGGGTGGGTAATTCATCTGCTGGAAATTAAAGGGTGAACGAAGCCGTTCCTTCATCTCGCTCAGTGTGTGTGTGTGTAGTTGTGTTTGTGTGTGTACCTGAACATGTGTAAAGTTTTACTTCTTTATCTAAAAACTTGAAGGTGTATGATTAATAGATTCTGTAAGTCTTACTCAATCTTTTGCATGTGTGACCCACACGTGCTTGCAGCAACTCGTCTGCTGCAATAAAAGTAATTCTGTGTATGGTGTGTGTGTGTGTGTATGTGGGGGGTTAAAGGAGGGGATTTTTTTTCTTAAACACAGAGGGGTTGATAATTATGGGTTAAATGAGTGCTCTCAGTCAGCCTCTCTTAGTGTTGGTTAAAAAAAAAGAAGCAAAGCATGGTTATAGCCACTTCAAGGACGACTAATTACCCCCGAGGAAGAGAGGAAACATAAATGGACGATTTTGTGGCTATAATGTTACAGCAAAACGGCTACACTGACCTCAGCACGTGAATTGGAGCCACAGCAGATGTGTGTATTTGTATGCATTTGTGAAGAATGTGCCAAGAAGCTGAAAGTGTGTACATGTATTTACATGCACAAAGAAAAAAAAATTACCAATTAAACTCATTCATGGTCTGTGTGTGGCACCGACTACTGACGATGTATTAAGATTCTTCCACTTTAGCATCTAAGTTGTCTTAAAATTTGAGCATTATTTTTCTTTTCTTGTGGTTTTGACGACGATTTTCTCATCAAAACCTTTACATTCATGCTTTCTGCGGATGCTATTTTGGGATTTTCCCTGCAAAATGTCAGTGATGATGCAGAGAATGTAATGATTTTTTTATGTGCTTCTTTTCCCTGAATAGAGCAGTGTGAATTTTAACTTTGCAAAACCCGCCGCACCTCGTCTCGGCTCAGCACCAAAGTGCACCAAGGTCGTGGTTATCAGGAAAATAATTTGTTTCAAGGAATCAACCTGCAGGTCTTGACTTTCAAAAATATTGCATTCTGTGACCAAACAGGCATGATGTTAATAAAGCTGCCTGCACAGTTGCACAGATCTGACTTAATTTTGTTGCCAAATGTTTTGAGTTAAACCCTGAATTAGACCTTTTTTTTTTTTAAATTAAGTAATCCTCAAGTGACTTTATTTTAATTTTTAACACAAAAAAAACATTTTCTACCGCTGTATGGAGAATGAGGTTGTCCAGTTCGCTTCTATTAAATTTTAAGGACAACTTTATGAATACAGGTAGTCCTCGACTTACGACGGAGATCCGTTCCTGTGCGGCGGCGTGAACCGAATTTCGACGTAAGTCGAAATATACGTATACTGCACCATATACATGTACAGTACAGTATTGAGGGTGTCCTTGGATGTCCTGAAAGGCGCTTTTAAATAAAATGATTATTATTATTATTAGTACCGGTAGTAGTATTACCAAGCACTTAGCCTATCCTAACACAGTACCCTACATAATTATCAAAAAACACATACATTTGGGAGCCATAATGAAGGGAAAAAAGAGTTATGGCCTACTTCCTCCGTCCATCGGCCGTATTCTCCATTCGTTTACGACTTAAAACCGCCGCCCAGCTCGGTCCATCCTCTGTATTCTCTATTCGTTTACGACATAAAACAGGGTTTACAGTACAGTTTTGTTTTGTTTTTTGAATGTCCATAGGACCAGACTTAGCTTTTTTAGAGAGTACAGGGCAGCATTCCTCCGCCGCTACGTTTACTACGTAAAACCGGAAACTGCGTAACTCTGCTTTTCAAAATAAATTTTCAAAAAATATATTTTTTTTTAAATGTGAGATGCGCCGTAACCACGAAACGTCGTAACTCGAGACCGTCGTAACCCGAGGACTACCTGTTTATTGCATAAACTGTTGGACTGATGGCAGCCAATCAATTTGTTTACATCTATTACTCAAACAAATGCAATCTGCTTCAACGAGTGAGACATTCTGCCTCATAAAGCATCACTTTTAACCTTACCTAGCGTACAGTTAGGTGTTACCATGACAAAAACCAACTTCATAACTTTACTTACACACAAGCTACAGAACTGACCATTCTGTCAGAATCTTTTAACTTTTTTTTATCTTTAAACCATAAGACTTTTTTTATCCTCTGAGCAGATTATTAGGAATGCAGACCAGCTTGTCAAACCCTCACAACTTCCTCCACCCTTCTCCCACTCTACCTCCTTCCATGCACCTCACACCTCCCTTGCTCCAGCTCCCCGGCACAAGAGGCAGCGAGTTTTGTTTTCATGTGTCTCAACATTAAAAGCGGTCGAGTGTTTTGATCTCGGCTCCAACGTTAGTCGTGTGGCATACACACGAGGGTCCATTTCTGCGATTGTGTGTTTGGTCAGAGTAAGACTTTATGCTGATGGAAATGAATAGAGCTTTTGAAAGTGTGTGTATGTGTGTGCTGCGTCCGTTAATATGGAGTGCAGTGTGTGGAAGCTCTGCCTTTAAGTGATAAGGTATTCGCTTTGTAACTCAGCAGGGGGCCCAGCAGGTTGCACCAGATCTGCCCCCTCTGTAGTTCTGATGTTACACACACACATTAATGCAAATGGACCTACACGCTCTCACACATCTGTCCATCTCACATAAAAAATAAGCTTTACTGAGAAGCGTTCATATATATTTAAAAATCACATTTTCCAATCTTTCAGGGGGAAAATACTGCTCAAACTTCAAATCCTGCACAAAACGGGACAGAAACATCCATGTTTATCGTTCTTCAGAAACAATGGCAAGCCCCGGTCCATGTATGCACACTCTCACACCGCCAAGTTTAAACTTCGTTTAAGCCTGAACGGTTGGCTAGGTCCAACTCTGCAAAACCGCTGTGACATATCGTGTGTCGGCCACCATGCCGGGAGCATCAGCAATAACTGGATTTCGCATAAGTTATTGAAAACCATTTGTAAACAGAAACATGAAAGCAAACAAGCTCGCACGCAGCCTCACTTGATCATCAAAGACTTATCGATCAAATAGTCCTCCTCCTTCTCCCTGCTCCGCTGAAAAGCAACACGAGCAAAGTACAGCTCGTCCGTTTTGTTCCAAAACAAGTTTAAAACGTCCAGCTTTTAGTCTTCTGCGTGTGTGTCTGTTCATTCTCTGGCAGGTTTTTGTATCTGCATGCAAATAAAACTGTCCACACCGGCATGGTTACTGCAGAAGATAATTTAAATTTTACAGTCCTGAATTTCCCCTTGAGACTAAATTATGTTTTCTAGTAATCCATCTGTCTTGGATTTTGTTCATCTAAGTGGTTTTCCATCTTTTCACGTCTGTCTTCTTTCATCATGAAGCATCATTTTTAAAGCAAACGTATGCATGAGCGCAGTATTCTTTAGCTATTTAAATCAATTTAATAAGCATTGTCAGTAATTACTATTTTTAGTTAACTTTGGGTTTATTTAGAAGTAGAGTCTGACAATCAGAGTGGTTTATTTCAACTCCCAGAGACCTCAGAGCTTGTCACCATGCATTTTGTTGATTTCCAGTTTCAGTTCTGTTCAATTCCAATATTTGGGACACGAGCCCCTCAAATGTGAAAAACAAAACGTTTGACCCTGCTGTTTGTCAAATGTTGACAAGTATCTTTTCAATCAAATTCTTCTGTTCGTTTGTAGCTTTTCTGCATGATTGTATGGAAATAAGATGCTGCAATTAGAGTTTTAAACATCTATTTTCACATAAAATGAAAAATGTTAAAGCCACCCGTAGTAATCGTACATTAGCTTCATTAAAATGGAAAATGTGTACAAAACAATGTTTTCATTCATGTTTGTGTTGTCGTGTCTCCTCAACAGTCCAACAAAGTGTCAGTGGTGCAGCAGTCTCACGGGATGCACCCGCTGACCTCCCTGCTGCCCTACAGCAACGATCACTTCAGCCCGAGCCCTCCACACCTGCCCACAGACATGAGCCAGAAGACAGGTGAGAGCGTGCACATGCACATAAACAAACTCCAAGCACAGCAGTTCATGCACACACTGACAATTTGTACACATTAAAAAATATATATTAAAAAAGCAGCTGACAATATGGGTTTGTGAGCTTTTTTTTTTTTTCGTTTACAAATTATTCACCACATCTGCAAAGATAGATATGAAACACGCTCATAGAGCCATTTTATAAGACATGCACACAAGGAATGCATTATAGCAGAAGTATTATATTCATATCCTTGTCCAGCATCTCATAAATGGACACACACATACACACTTGGCTGCGTGTGTGTGAAATGCCCGCGTCGGCTCCGTCTGCCTGTGGTGGTCCCACGGCAACTCTGAAGTGGCCTGCTCCTCTGAAGGGACCCCTAACCACACACTCTCTCTCTCTCACACACACACACACACACACACACACACACAAAGATGGAAACAATTAGGGTGACAATCGCACAAGCCATCACAGCAGCTCACACAAGGTTCTCCTTAGCAAACTTTTCGTCCAAACACACACTGCGCCCTGTTTGGGAGTCACAAGCAAACACACCCTGACAATACTGGAGTTTTACTTCGGTGGGGGCGGAGCTTAAAGGGTGGCAGAGTTTCTGCCTCACAGTTTCCTTAACTGTGAGATATATCAAACTCGGGATTTTTATATTTGATTCACCTTGTGCTTTTTTCCGTAAGATATCTTTTAGATAAAAAGCAGCATGTCAATGTACTTGATTATCTAAGTTCATATCTAGCTTTGGAGCATCTGAAGTTTCTGCCTCTGAATAACGTTGTTTGTGTATTTGGACAGTGTCGATAACAAAGGGAGTACTTTTTTCACAGAAAGAGGTTAAGATAAAAACGATAGCAATGAGAAATCGACGAGAGATGAATACTCTACCGCTGTGAGTAGATAGTAAACTGAGACTTTGGCAATTTTCTGGAAATCCCCTTTTTCTTATAAACACATGCTCCTTGTCTGGTGTAGACGGTGTTCATGTGTGTGTGTGCGTGTGTATGACCATGGCTGACTCAAAGTCTGTGACTCAGCTCTTAATGACAGACTAAACCACCTGCTTCTACCTCACACAAACACACTTCCAACACCTGGCGGCTGCTTCCAGCTTTTCTTCAGATGACTTACCTGAATTATGATTACGTTCTCCACTGAAGAACATCAGGAAGCAATCACAAACACACACCTTACCTCATACCTGACTTCCGTCAGCTGATCGCAGGTATGAGTCACCGCATCAGTGAGGTCATTTTTTTCCCCAATACACTTTTGATGTGTCACTGAGCTCAACATGGAATAATGTATTTTTCACAATAGCTCAGAGGGTTACAGTTGATGTGAGGAATTTCTTCACCTTTAAATAATTCAGTTAGGAGAACTGTATGTGATTAGAAGATGCACGTTGCTTGCATTGAAAAACAATTATAAGTCCCTGCTTTTTCTTTATTTTTGCTCATTGCGGTTAAAGCAATCTGCTTATTTGGGTCTTTTGATTCAGTTTGATTGTTAGAAGCAGTAACTCGTTCAACAAGAATCTGATTTTTTATTTTTTTAAGAACAAATACCTTTAAAAATATTTTAATTGTATAATTAGATTTATATGTAACCAGAAGAAATCCAGGCACTGACATTCCTTGTTGAAAATGTGGTGCAAAAATAAATTTCATTTTTACCCTCTGTAAATTCTACTTTTTACTAATTCTTCTTTTTGCTAAACCAATCAATTCAGTTCATCTTTACAGATCCAGTTCACCGCACTCATAACCTTAAAGGGATTGTGACATGATGTTGGAAATTTGCATATTTGTCACAACATATATATCTTATATCATTCATCTCTGTTCGTTTTATCAAAATAAATTATAAATATATTAAAATTTCATTCCAAGTTATGGTAGTTATTTCTCTGGGACACGCCCCTAAAATTCCGCGCACTTCCGCAAAACCGTCATTTGACGTACCCGTGGGGAGCCGCTGCTCAACTCGCATGTAAACAATAATGGCGGAGCTTGTCGACTCAGACGAGTGCAGCATTTCTAGTGTTGATCTAAGCGATTTGTCTTCAGTTTTGGAAGGTCAATATAAGCAGTAGAAGTTTTAATCTTGCTCAAATCATTTTATTGTATACTCTATTAATGGAAAACTTATTAACTTTTACGATTCAGCTTTAAAAAAACGTGCAGGGAGCTTCGTGGCTTTGAGCATGTCCGATTGCGTTTGAGATCTATCATTTTAAGACAGTAAATCATCCAAAGCTCTCATTAATAAACCCTCCATGAATAAAAACACATACTGATGTTACTTGATCGCGCCGACATAATTTAAAAATACCTAAATAGCACTCCGTGTTGACTCGGGATCTATGCTAATGTCTGTTAGCAAGCAGCTGTCGGCAGATAGACCTCACGTCTGACATATATCTTTTTTAAACAGTAAATCATCCAAAACTCTCATTAATAGACTCTCCCCAAATAAAAACAAACAACAGATCGTACCTGATCGCGCCGACATAATTTAAAAATACCTAAATAGCACTCCGTGTTGACTCGGGATCTATGCTAATGTCTGTTAGCAAGCAGATGTCGGCAGATAGTCCAGGTCACGTCTGACATATATCTTTTTTAAACAGTAAATCATCCAAAACTCTCATTAATAGACTCTCCCCAAATAAAAACAAACAACAGATCGTACCTGATCGCGCCGACATAATTTAAAAATACCTAAATAGCACTCCGTGTTGACTCGGGTATCTATGCTAATGTCTGTTAGCAGTTGTCGGCAGATAGACCTCACGTCTGACATATATCTTTTTTAAACAGTAAATCATCCAAAACTCTCATTAATAGACTCTCCCCAAATAAAAACAAACAACAGATCGTACCTGATCACGCCGACCTAATTTAAAAATACCTAAATAGCACTCCGTGTTGACTCGGGTATCTATGCCAGTGTTTTTCAACCAGTGTGCCGCGGAACAGCAGTGTGCCGCGAGAGATCGTCTGGTGTGCCGTGAAAAATTAGTAAATTATGAAATTTTTATTAACTGGTGTAATTTCCTTACCGCGCGAATAGGTGGCAGTATAGAGCATAGCGTCGCACATTAAAACAAGAGAAGTAGCGGCACATGAACATGACGTGAGCAGTGAGCAAAACAAACCAACAGCGAGGACCTTCTCAAACAAACAGGGATGGAAAACTTTTTCAAAAGAAAAAATACTAAATCCGGTCTGGTCCCTGGACAAAATACGGACCCAGATGAAGGCCCAAGTGGAAATCAGAAGAAGGCAGAAACTGTGAACGTGAGACTGTACAGTAAGGCTTACATCTCTTTTGGATTTACTTTTAGCTATTTTGACATTGCTCCCATTTTCCACAACATATCTGTGCAAAGTGAGCTTCTCCAGCCTAACTGCCATGAAAACTAAAAGCAGAGAGAGACTGAGAGCTGTTGAGGAAGAGCTTTGTGTGTGTGTTTTCTTCAATTTGTGCCAGAATATTAGCTTTGTGTTCATCCAAACAGGCACAGGTTTCACACTAAGTGAGTAAAATGTAGAGAGAATGGTAGCACTGTTCAGGTGTATTTGAAGGCACGTTAGGTGCAATTTCATCCTCTTTAATTTTAAGACCACATTGTTGTGGCACTGTTCAGGTGTATTTGAAGGCATGTTAGGTGCAATTTCATCCTCTTTAATTTTAAGACCACATTGGTGTGGTACTGTTCAGGTGTATTTCAAGGCATGTTAAGTGCAATTTCATCCTCTTTAATTTTAAGAACACATTGTTGTGGTACTGTTCAGGTTTATTTCAAGGCATGTTAAGTGCAATTTCATCCTCTTTAATTTTAAGAACACATTGTTGTGGTACTGTTCAGGTTTATTTCAAGGCATGTTAAGTGCAATTTCATCCTCTTTAATTTTAAGAACACATTGGTGTGGTACTGTTCAGGTTTATTTCAAGGCATGTTAAGTGCAATTTCATCCTCTTTAATTTTAAGACCACATTGGTGTAGCACTGTTCAGGTGTATTTGAAGGCATGTTAAGTGCAATTTCATCCTCTTTAATTTTAAGACCACATTGGTGTAGCACTGTTCAGGTGTATTTGAAGGCATGTTAAGTGCAATTTCATCCTCTTTAATTTTAAGACCACATTGGTGTGGCACTGTTCAGGTTTATTTGAAGGCATGTTAAGTGCAATTTCATGTTAAGTGCACCTTGAAATAAGAAATATAAAACATGATAAAAATACATTTTTGTGTTCATTTCATTCCTATTCAAGACACTTTGATAAGAATGACTATATATTTAATGTAGGCGGATACAGTGTATGTTTACAATTTTGGTTGGTGGTGTGCCTCGGGATTTTTTCAATGAAAACACTGTGCCTTGGCTCAAAAAAGGTTGAAAAACACTGATCTATGCTAATGTCTGTTAGCAGTTGTCGGCAGATAGACCTCACGTCTGACATATATCTTTTTTAAACAGTAAATCATCCAAAACTCTCATTAATAGACTCTCCCCAAATAAAAACAAACAACAGATCGTACCTGATCGCGCCGACATAATTTAAAAATACCTAAATAGCACTCCGTGTTGACTCGGGTATCTATGCTAATGTCTGTTAGCAGTTGTCGGCAGATAGACCTCACGTCTGACATATATCTTTTTTAAACAGTAAATCATCCAAAACTCTCATTAATAGACTCTCCCCAAATAAAAACAAACAACAGATCGTACCTGATAGGCAGTAAGATGGTCGCTGCAGACATAGGACTATCAGTAGGAACCCATCGGTCACAAGTTCTCTGTACTTCCATTCTAGGCAAAGTTTCTCATCTTTTGGGAATTTGTGAAGGCTCACTTGTTCACTGCTGATATTAGAACACCCAAATGCGCTACAACGTGACAGCATTTTTCAAGTTACACCAAAAAAAAAAGAGGCGATCTTTCACCAAACAAAGGGGCAAGCCAGGCTCCGCCTTATGCCCAGTGCCCACGTGTACGTCACATGAAGTTTTGCATAAATTCACGGGGCGTGTCCCAGAGAAAAAAATTACCATAACTTGGAATGAAATTTTAATATATTTATAATTTATTTTGCAAAAACGAACAGAGCTGAATGATATAAGATATATATATGTTGTGACAAATATGAAAATTTCCAAAATCATGTCACAATACCTTTAAGGCAGTCAATCCATCCATCCATTTATTATCTTTACCTGCTTCTTCCTTTCTGGGTTGTGGGAGTCACTGGTGCCCATGTCCAGCCATCACTGTGCGAGGGGTGGGGGACACCCTGGACAGGTCTCCAGTCCATCACAGGGACATGTGGAGACAAACTAGACAAACAACCATTCACTCTCTCACTCGCACCTAGGGACAGTTTTGTTACCAGTCAGCCTAGCTTGCATGTTTTTGGACTGTGAGAGGAAACCGGAGTACCCGGAGAAAACCCACACATGCTCAGCGAGAACATGCTAACTCTATCCAGAAAGGCCCCCAGTCGGGATTTGATCCAACGACCTTCTCGGTGAGAGACAACAGCTCTATAAAATTGAGCCACCGTGCCACTAATATTAAGGCATTATACATGTACATAAAGTAATAAGTTCAAATCATTATTCCAGAAAGTCTTGTTCAGATGCTTTGTATAAAAACATCACATCCCACAAAGTTTCAGATTTCATTTCGTCTTCAAATCCATTCTGATAAAAGCGATCAACTGAAAAACTGATAATTACAAGTTCAGATTTTTGTTCCCATTATTGGTGTTCGAATGAAACAGTGACACGTTCATTTATTTATTTTAGGCTGCAAACATTTCTGTGCACATTTGTTGTTCAAACATTTGCTAAGCAGTCTGACACTGACCTACTTCTTGCGTTTTTGTTTTCATACAAACTTTGAAATTGACTTTTGTCTGCCAGCTTGGTTTTCCTCATTTTATAAGTTTTTGGGTGAAAACACCCAAACATGGTTTTGTTCTTATATCGGGTCACTCAGCAGAGCTTTTCAATTCATTTGGCAATAATTAGTAGAAACAAATATTTAAAATGTATTTTGGCATTTGCCTTTGTGAGGCAGTTGAGCATCATTGGGCATTTCAGCATCTTATAAAGAATAACAACATTTCAAGAAAAGTGATGAATTTTTTTAAATTAACTTTATATGACGATTTTTTATTATTATTGTTTTTGGTACGGTGGCTCTGTTAGTTGAGATGTTGCCTCTCAGCGAGAAGGTCGCTGTTCAAATCTTGGCCCGGGACATTTCTGGGAGGGGTTTGCATGTTCAAGGTTCTTCATTGTCATTCACATCACATGTGGTGCATAAGGTGGAACGAAATTGTGTACTCAAGGTCCCAGTTGCACCCAAAAATAGCAACAAAAGAATATAAAGTATAAAAAGAAACGGTATTCGAGGAAAAGTTATCTCTGTTCTCTGTTCTCTCCGTGCATGTGTGGATTATCTCCGGGTTCTTTGGTTTCGTCCCACAGACCAAAAGCATGCATGTTAGACTGATTGGTAACTCTTATGGTACGTCCACACCTAACAGCGTTTCAACTTCAGGAGCGTCCAGTTTACATGCAAAGTCAATGGGGGACGCGCCTCCATGCGCGTCTTGGCGTCGGGCGTCACGTCACGTGCGTGTTGAGCGTGCTGGAAAGCGTTTTTCTCGTGCACGTGAACCCGCGTCAGCCTCCAAAGCACGCCTCCAACATGCTGAAGATTTCGCCGTTCAAACGCCGTTCAAACGCCGTTCAACTCTCCCTGATTGGTTGATCAGGGAGAGTCGGGGGGAGAAGAGAGGGGGAGAGTCCCTATGTGACGCGGAAACGAGGGGACGGGTATTGCGCAACTATGTGACGTATTGTTTGTGGGACACAGAAAAAACCCGCAAAGTCGTGTACTATGGAAGAGAAACTCATTGTAGCTGTGTGTTCGCGACAAGTCCTTCACGACCAGTCAAGTCTGCTCTACAGAGACAGAAATAAAAAGCTCCTTGCCTGGCGGAGTGCAGTGAGGAACTCGGTATACCGGTAAGCTCCTCCCACACACCCCGCCGCCACACCGCCGCAGTTTCGCGTTCTGGTCTGGACACCACTGTGGGTCCAGTGCGTCCACTTGCGTGCGTGACGAGCTTTTTTGAAGTTGAAACGCTGCTAGGTGTGGACGTACCATAAATGTTCCATAAGGGTGAGTGAGAATGTGAGTAGTAGTTGTTTGTCTCTATGGGGCCCTGTGATTCAACCTTTACGCAGGTGATGAACTGGAGACCTGTCCAGGGTGTCCCCAGCCTCTCTTACAGTGATGGATGGACAAGGGTACCAGTTATCCATGTGACCTGAAAATAAAATGTTAAAATGTCCCGAGCCTAATTGAGTGGGGAGAACCTCAAGTTTTTAAATTGCACATGGTGTTTTGTTTGACCGCAGACTCGGCTGAAATGACTGAACAGCTGGGTGATGGAGCAGCAAACACAACACGACAGCAGGGTCATCCTGACCTCAGATAATCAATCTCCTATCTGCTATCTGTAAACTGTGATCAGCCGGGGACTGAAAACTGGAACTTTACTTTTATTGACTGAAAACATAAAATTGGGAATTTCCTAAAAGCAACCTAAAAATGTTTGACAAGAAATGCTTTCAGTTAAGATGTTTTCAAAGATAAAATGGCAACAAATAAAACATATTTTGAACAGTTTTATTAAATATATATATGAAAATCTATTTTCTTTTCATCATAAGCCAATGTGTTGAATAATTACAAGACACATAAAAAGTCCATAATTTGTTATCTACTATGGCTACAAACAAACAAAACAATTCCAGGATTCAAGGTTCTTTGTCATTCACACCCCATGTGGTACATGTGGTGGAACGAAATTATGTACACGGGGTCCCAGTTACATTTGTACACCCAACAATTAAATGTAAAAGAAAAACAGTAATAAGATCTAAGAGATGAACTAAGAAAACATCAACTAAATATACATATACATATGTGCCTACTAGCACAAAAACATCACTTCTAACAGCAGCACGAACATGAGTCTGTGTGAGCAGATGAGCATGCATGAACACAGCAATGTGAAACAGATCAGCAGCAACGTGAAACAGATCAGCAGCAACGTGAAACAGATCAGCAGCAACATGAAACAGATCAGCAGCAACGTGAAACAGATCAGCAGCAACATGAAACAGATCAGCAGCAACGTGAAACAGATCAGCAGCAACATGAAACAGATCAGCAGCAACATGAAACAGATCAGCAGCAACATGAAACAGATCAGCAGCAACATGAAACAGATCAGCAGCAACATGAAACAGATCAGCAGCAACGTGAAACAGATCAGCAGCAACATGAAACAGATCAGCAGCAACGTGAAACAGATCAGCAGCAACATGAAACAGATCAGCAGCAACATGAAACAGATCAGCAGCAACATGAAACAGATCAGCAGCAACATGAAACAGATCAGCAGCAACATGAAACAGATCAGCAGCAACATGAAACAGATCAGCAGCAACATGAAACAGATCAGCAGCAACATGAAACAGATCAGCAGCAACATGAAACAGATCAGCAGCAACATGAAACAGATCAGCAGCAACATGAAACAGATCAGCAGCAACATGAAACAGATCAGCAGCAACATGAAACAGATCAGCAGCAACATGAAACAGATCAGCAGCAACATGAAACAGATCAGCAGCAACATGATGTGATTTTTTCACAGTGATTATTCTGGTTAGATATTCATGAGTCTAACAGCTTCTGGGTAGAAGCTGTTCCTCTAGTGCAGGGGTGTTCAGACTTTTTCAGCATGCGAGCTACTTTTGAAATGATCAAGTCAAAGTGATCTACCTACTATAAGGCCCAGTTTACACGAAAACAACCTGTGGAAACATTTGTGTTTTTTCAATGTTTATTGGGGGTAATAAACAAAACATAAGCTGGTTTACATGAAAAATGCTGTAGTTTTCATGTCAGTCGGGTTGCCAGATAAGAAATTATGAACTATAGTACAGTACTGTGGCTTTAAAATGATAGTATTTTGACTGAAACTGTTGTGTGTGCTGAGTAAAGATGTTCTAAGATTCAATTCAATTCAGTTTATTTATATAGCGTCAGTTCACAAAAGAAGTAATCTCAGGGCACTGAACAGAAACATTTATACAAAATAATAATTTAACAGAAACATTCATAGATAAAATAATAATTTAACACTTTATTTGAGGAGCAGACTGCTTTGAATTTAACTCTATTGCAGAACTCTCATCTTGAGCAAGATGAAGTTTGTGTTGTGTTTCTTGAACATGTGCTCAGAAAAGGAGGTGGTAAATAAGGCATTTTTTTTATCTGGCAACCCTGGGCTCAGCTGCATTCATCGTGCATGCAGCGACTGCATGATCACAGTTACGTCCAAACTGGTGAATAACGTCTCTTTGGACCCTGGATTTTATTAGTTTTGCTCCTGCATGCTGAAAAAGGGCGAGTAGCAGAAAAACACTCAGCTCTCTGCCATTATTTAAATCTGTTGTTAGTGCAGAAAAACTTTGGACTGCAGCCGTTTGTATGTGTAACTTCACACACAGAGAATTTCACACCTTTGGGGGTGGGGGAGCGGGGATGGGGTTTCCCCGAAAATCTCTCAGACCTGGTTTGAGAGAATGAGGGTTGTGAATGGCTGCCTTGTATGTCAATCAAGTGACAGGATGTTTGATAGGCTGACAATTTTTTTTATGTCACGCTGTGATCTACCAGTACTACCTCAGAGATCTACCAGTAGATCACGATCTACCTAATGAGTAGGCATGTAACGGTACTAGTGGGTGTACCGAACCGTTTCGGTACGTCGCGTTCGGTTCGGTCCACCTGCGTACCGTTTCGGTTATTTTTTCACTCATTGAATGTTAATATATGCGCCGCGGAACAAAATTTCCTGGGCGCGTTTCAGCACGGAGCTATTATCGCGCAGCTCGCGCAGCCCTTAGCCGTTAGCTTCTCACTGCGGTCTCCTGTTTGGGAACGTTTCTTGTTAAAAGACGAGCGCGCACATCCAAAGCTGTGTGGACGTTGTTTCACAAGACTGGCTCTGCAGCAGCGAACGTCTCACGTGAACGCGCTTGAAACTACGTCATCGGAATGTGAACGAAGAAAAAGCAGCTTGCAACAGCCAACAACAACAGCTGCTGCATTTAAACTACTTTTATCAGGTAAATCAAATCAGTCCAGAGCAATAACACAAACTATGAGTTTTTAAATCTATGATTCTAAGTCTGAATGTTGTTATATGCGCAGGCTTTAAAGTTATTCATCCTCGCTACGAACACCCATCACTCAAAAAGTTCAGAACTTTATGAAAAAACTAAAACTGATATTGTCAACAAGCCCTGGAGCAAAGCCCTGCCCTAATGATGAGTGAGAGATTCAACCGTTCAAGAAGAGGTATTGTTCTTTTATTATTATTATCTAAATAATCTTTTTTATTCAAAATCATAATATTATTAACTTGTTTTTATTTTTTATTTTTTTGTGTGTTTTATTTCCAGTGTGGGACAGAGGTAGCTGCTCTTTTCTTCCTCTTCAGGGACAGACATCCACCAGAATCTGGTGACCAGGGGCCTCATGTATCAAAAACCTGCGTGGATTTCCTACTGAAAAGTGACGTACGGTGAAATCCAGAAAAGTGTCTACGCACAAAAAGATCCAGATTTATCAAACTGTGCGTACACCTGAATCCACGCACATTCCTTTTGTACATCACAATTGACGTGGAACTGAGCGCACGTGAGACACCTCCCCTGACACGCCTACATTTACATATGTTAAACAGATGCAAATTACTTCCTGCATGTGTGAAGGACATGTTTGTTTGATCCCTGCGCGATCAGAAATGATTTCTAGATTCGGGAAAATAATGAATTCAATATAATATGAGTGAGGACAAACATCCTAAGTAAGAATAGTAATAAAATGTGTTCATCATGCAAAGAACGAGTGATTGTCGGTATTTGTGTGCGCGCGCACCCTGCTGTGGTGCGCGAACCGGCTCATTCATTCATTCTGTGTGGAAATATTAACTTTGCGCACGAGTTTATTACCATTATTACTGTAAACACAGAGGAACTTACTTGGATGTTTGCTAGAACATAGATCTTTGTTTATGTAGATGATGTGAAGAAACGAGTCTGTGCGTCTTGGTGGAGACTTTTCATGACATGATGTTGGAGTCTCCAGACGCAGCGCGCGCCCCGCAGCCCTGTGCGCAGTCTGTCTGTGAAGCTTTTGCTCTCCTACAAGTTATATAAGGTGTACTTTCACGTGTCATTTTGGAGAAATCTACAATAAACGCAGATAATGAAACACCTCCAGCTGCCGTGTCGACACCGGTGAGGGTGCGCGCGCGCTCCAAGCGCGACCACTCAGCCTTTGGAATCATATGGATGAGACCATTCCATTGGACATGATCCGGCTTTGTGTGGACTGGACTGCACAGTCCCGATCGACCTGCAGCTCCCTCTGTGGAACAGTTTGACCGCTGCTTCTGTATGCACGCGTGATGCACGGCTCCCCAGAGCGCAGCAGTAGTGCCAAACTGGAAAATTATTATTTCTGAAAACGGCTGATAAGCCATATCCTAGATCGGAAAACTATATCTGTTTCTAAATAAATGCTCTGCGTGTTACACTATTTATTATAACCTCCAGTAAGGCTGAATGAATCCGTTCCTGTTAAATTTATTTTTGGCACAACGTTGCGCGTCCTTTATTTCACTGCGTCATGTGGATGTAATACTTGTTAATCGTGTGTTTGGAGGGAATATTAATCATTTTCACATCTTGAACTGTTAATAATAATAATAATAATAATAATAATAATAATAATAATAATAATAATGAATTCAATTTATAACGCACTTTTCATTAATGGAAATCTCAAAGTGCTACAAGGTGCAACATATTTGAATGTCAATAAGACAAATAATAAAACAATTAAAATCAACAACAGTATCAACTCAGATCAAAAGTAGAATCATGAGGAGTAAAGTATGCTCGGTTGAAAAGAAAGGTCTTCAAGCCGCTCTTAAAGTCAACCACAGACTGTGGGGCTTCAGTTTCTCTGAAACACCTGTAAGTGTCGCCAAAGGAACAAGAACCACAGAAACGTGCGTACGCCTGCTCGGGAGCTTGCGTGGATATGTACCTGGATGCGCATATATTCACGTTCAGTTCAGTTTTGATACATACGGGCTTTTGCGTGGAAAGTGACGTGCGCAATGTTTTTGTGCGCACGCACGGTTGATACATGAGGCCCCAGATCACCTGCAGCTAAGAAGTGTGTGATGACTGAACTGAACTCTGAACTGTTCCAGCACCTGTCCCACCAAGAAGAGGTTGTGAGTACAGTAATGAGGACAAATACAGCCACACTGCTGCTACTGGACAAAAACTTGATTAGTTAGATTGTAAACAGTCTGTTGCTGCTTATTGTTCTGACTGTTATTGTATTTATTAAGATTTTTATTATTGTTAAAATAGTTTTATTGTAGAGTGCTGTTTATTTAAAATATCATCCAAATGGGTCACTTTTATTTATTACTACAATACAATACAAACATATTTTTGGCATATTTTCAAAATAAACATTTTGTAAGTCTTTATTTTGTACCTTTTTTTTTGTACCGAAAATAAACCGAGCCCTCCTTGCAGTTGAACCAAACCGAAATGTGATTTTAGCGTACCGTTACACCCCTACTAATGAGCACCCCTGCTCTAGTGGTTCTACACTTAATGCTCCTCAACCTTCTTTCTGAAGGGAGCGGGGCACAACGTGTGTGTGCTGGGTGAGTGGGCTCCTTCATGATGCAGTTGGCTCTCTTTCTTCATCTAGAGGTGTAAATGTCTGTGATGGTGGGGAAGCTCTGTGTAGCCTTCACCACTCTGCAGAGTTTTTCTTTCTGCAGCTGTGCAGCCTCCATGCCTCACGTTGATGCTGGAGCACAGGATGCTCTCCACTGCACACCTGTAGAAGGATGTGAGGACTGAGCTTCTCAGATCAGCTCGTCTCAGCTGCCTGAGGAAGTAGAGTCTCTGATCAGCTTTCTTGAGCTTTCGTCTTCAATCAGGAGTTAAGTTCTTTGAAACAAAAAGATTAATATTTTTTTTCTATTTTTAACATGCTCACTATAACTTTTTAAGTTTTTTGGCTAAATCAGAGGGAGCTGTTGATGTAAAGTCAGACGTGACAGTTTTGGCATCTCTGTTGCAATATATTGAAATGCACTACAGTTCAATTTAAACCTGACATTAATAAAGTTTGCTTTGTATCATCTAAATTCTTGCGAACACTTACAAATAAATCTACTAGATTAGTCAATAAATCAATTACTGGCAATAACGCAGGTGATACAATAAAATGCCCAGACATGTGACATGCAGGGGTGAGTTAAAGGGGAAACTCAAGAGTGTGGGCTGGGTTTGTTTAGTTAAAATATTACTAAAATGTAGTCACATTGTTATGCAGCACTGAAACGCACAGTGGGTGGTGATGGAAATAGCGCAGGAAGTAAGCCGTGCAGTAAGATGAAAGCGAGGTCTGGAACTAACATACAGTAAAGGATGTTAAACAGAGGGGGGAAAAAAGTCAACTGAAGGAGAAATCTAATGAAAATCTAAGTAATGTCTGAAGGAACCCAAAGATCCTTTTACAGGAACGTTCTTTTGGCTGCAGCACACAAGCTACGAAGAGAGAAAACTGGAACTCACGGCTCTGAGCTTCCTTTAAAGGTTTTACTAAGCGATGTGCGACTAATAAAATCACAAGCCTGCTCAGAGAGAGAACTGTTCAAGCACTTTATTAAAACAATTCAAATACAGGACATTGCCCGCTGACGTTCATGCCAGAGTTTTAAACAGAGTGGACAGTGCTAACCGTTTACCTGGTAAATGTCTATGTGCAAACTTGTGATGTCTTGTGCGATGTGTTGGCACTCAGAGTATTTACTGCCTCATTATCTGTAAAATTGGCTGATGTGTAGCCACTTTTGTGTCTTGCTAGGCTCGCTTAACTGTGGTGGCCATCTTGAATCAGTTTGACCCCAAACATTAATTGGTTATAGATATTCATTCACTTGCTTTCTGGAAGTTTCATAAAAATTGTCCATTTCTTAATGCAAATGTGTGTTGTTGTTTTTTTGTTGTTGTTTTTTTATCAGTAAATTTGGGTACCGGGAATTTTCGTAATTTCTTATTCTTGGTCTTTATTGTCTTGAGTGTTTAAAACCAGTTATCCAATTTATGCTAATTGTATTCATCAACGTTATTCAACAGACTCGTGGTCCACAAAAAAACATAACACACACAACACATACCGAAAAAAAAAAAAGAATTAAAAAAAAATATTGTATGACTGTCTATAAAAACTTCTAAACAGGGCTCTCTGATCTGCTATTTTTGCTTCCGTTTTCTTTTGTGTGCAGATGTGAATTAAAAGCACGAGTGTGAGTCACTTCTCTTAAAAACAAATCACAAGAAGCGAAACTGTATGTTAGAAATGAATGGCAAGGAATGAAAAAAATGATAAAAAAGACACCCTGATGCATGCTCAATAATCCAGGTAAAAATATCTAAAATAGCTAACTAAGTCTGGTCCTCTGGACGTTCAAAAAACAAAACAAAACAAAGCAAAAAAATTGTAGAAACGTTTTGTCTTTCGTCTGAAAGACTTCCTCAGTCTGAGATGCTGTATTCAGCTCAGTCTTATAAAAAGCACCCTCTCACAGTGGATCAACCAGTTTGCTGATAACAGCCGAAACCAGCTGCTCACATGATAAAAAAGACAGTCATCGCAGACGTAACTTTTCACCTGATAGATTTACATGATAAAACATTGACTTTTAATATTACTGTGACTTTTGATCTTTAGTCATGGAAAAATTGACTAGGTTTATTTTTTTGCGTCTGAGTAAAAGTCGTTCCGGTCTTTACTGTACAAAGTTTCTTCTGGTCTTGGACTCTTTTATGTACACCGCATGGACCGATTGTCAAGTCATTTAAAGGCTCAGAAGATGCAACGCTTTCACTTTCAGTGGTTATAACCACCGCAGCGCATTATCGGCAAGGGAATATTATTTTCAGCTGCTCGACTCTCAGTAACGAGCACGCGTTCTAATACCAAGCCTTACGCCGAGTCAGGTTGACTCAGACGATTCTTCTTTGAATNCTGAGTAAAAGTCGTTCCGGTCTTTACTGTACAAAGTTTCTTCTGGTCTTGGACTCTTTTATGTACACCGCATGGACCGATTGTCAAGTCATTTAAAGGCTCAGAAGATGCAACGCTTTCACTTTCAGTGGTTATAACCACCGCAGCGCATTATCGGCAAGGGAATATTATTTTCAGCTGCTCGACTCTCAGTAACGAGCACGCGTTCTAATACCAAGCCTTACGCCGAGTCAGGTTGACTCAGACGATTCTTCTTTGATCCATTTCCCGAGATGCTGACTTGGAAAGCGTGAGATAGTTGCATTTGTTGTTAAATGGCTGCTTTAAAAGGGGCATTCCAAAGAAAACTACCCCGTTGCTGCTGCTAATTTCCCCCTTTGTGTTTCCTAACAGCAGAAAGGAATGGGACTTACAGAAACCTTGGGTCATGTTTCCGCCACAAGAAAGCGTAACTGAGAAGTGCGACTGGTTTCGATGCTTCCTGGACAATGAATATAAGGATGGTGCTGTAGGTGAATTTGGAAAAAGGAATTCAAGTTCATCACCTTGTTATCACTACAAGTGTTAGCTTTTGATGTTTTGTCAAACTAATGCACCTGTTAAATTTTAATTTGAAACAAAGTTGATGTCAAGGGAATTTTGGTAAAGGTTCATGGATGTTTGTCACTTAACTAATAGCAAATTAATGTGTGTGAGTTAGAGAGTTGTTTTGTCTGCTCAGAGGAGCCTGCAGGCGTATGGAGGCACACTTGATAAGTCCAAGACCTTCTCCTCGTCTGTGGGCTGGAAAGTGGAGGTTGTCTTGACCTCGCCTCTGTTTTATGTAAAACACTTCCTGCCTCACTGTCTGGTGCAGGTACTCACTAACCGTGTTTCCATCCATTTTCATTTCGAATTTTTAGCTAATTTTTGAAATCTCGCAAATATGTAAATACAAATTAATGCGAAGCAGAAGTGTTTCCATCAACTGGCTTGAATCGCATCTACCGGGCCACGCACAGCGTCATTACGTCAGACGTCAGCGTCATTACGTCAGACGTCAGCGTTACGCATGTCTACAGTAAACAGGAAGTAGCGGTTGAAAACAGAACCCGGCCACACATCTCGTCAAAATGGAGAGAATATTTCAGGTACGTGTTGCTATCGGGCAAGTTGTATTTATTCTGTCATGCCAACTAGTTTTAGCGATGTTACATGTTGTCCGGAGCGGAAACAGCTGAACGTCACGTGACGTGAATGTTCGCTACGGCAGAACTGAGTCGGAAAATCTGTTTCCATCTGTCGTTTTGCGCATCTGCTCATTTTCGAAGATCCCAAAAACCACCTCAAGCGAGCGTATAAACTTTTTGGCGAATTTGAGGAAGTAAATTCGGATTTTGCCGTTTCCATTAAGCTTTTCTGCTGCAATACTTCAAAATGCGCATCTAGAAACCTTGATGGAAACACGGCTACTGATGAGGCTCTAAGCATGTAACGTTGTACATCTGTGAAAAAGCCTGTTTTCGTGACCAATCAGCCCGCAAGTAAAAACAGGTTCAAAATCTTCTTGTGTCCTCAGAGTGGCTTATTTGAGTAAACATAAGATGATGAAAGGATATTTATTTATCTAACATGTTTGGTCCTTCGAGCCGAAGTCGAACCAACAACCTAAGGATCACTTAGGTCATTTTCCTTAAAGTTTTCATAATCCCAGATGGCCAATTTTTGGCTGAAAAGAAAAGCCCTCCTGATGAGAAGCAGGGGACTCTTACATTTCATTTTTTGTCGCCTGCTGCTATGAAAAGCAGGTGATCATGTAATTGCCTGTGTTGCACAATTTCATGTTCAAGGATTCAAGGTTCTTTATTTGTCATATGCACCATGTGGTGGAACAAAATTATGTGCACAGGGTCCCAGTTACATCCAGCAAAAGTATTAAAATGTAAAAGAAAAACAGTAATAAGATCTAAGATATGAACTAAGAAAAACATTAACTAAAAAATGCACTAACGTGGTGTGGAAGCTGAATCCAACAGACCTCTGTGCAGCCTTCACCACTCTCTGCAAAGCTTTTCTTTCTGCAGCTGTGCAGCCTCCATGCCACACGTTGATGCTGGAGCACAGGATGCTCTCCACTGCACACCTGTAGAAGGAGGTGAGGACTGAGCTTCCCAGACCAGCTCGTCTCAGCCGCCTGAGGAAGTAGAGTCTCTGGTGTGCTTTCTTAATCAGGCTGGTTTTTTTCATCTGTTGGTAAAATATCTCATAACCACTAAACGGATTTTGTTAAAACTGTCAAAACACTGATCAGTGGATGTTCATCCACAACAATTAACTTTTAGACTCCAACTGAACCCAATTGAAGGTAGCCCTCACAGCTAATTAACATTAGAAAACACAAAAATGGCTACAACTCTGTCAGCTTTGTGATGTCACATCTGTGGAATTTCCGGGTGCGTGGAGGCGGACGGAGCAGCAGGACAGTCTACTTACACTGGATGTGTATTTTTCACGTTGTTTTTTTTTGTGTTAATTTCTAATTAATTGCAATGGTTACTTCGTGTTGTGTCAGTGGGTGTTCCAGTCGGGTAGACGTTTGGGCAACGCGCAGGTTTCACTTAATCCAAAAAAAAGTAAACGTGAAGGATTTATCTCATCGGAGAAGCTCACAGCAGCCCCATCGCTCTCTGACTGCTCGGATCTGCTCAGAAGACGTCGTGCTTTTGGCCGGTAAACAAAATATTCTACATAAATCATTTTGTGAAACAATGTCAGAACAATGTTAGAGTACAACTGTCCGTGTGTTAGAGCTGTTTTTTTTCTCATTATTTAGCAGCACCGTCTTGCTGTGTGTAGCTTAGCATGTCGCTAACGCGACAATGGCCTCTTCATGCCTGGACAACGGTCTCCCCACCGGTCCTCCGGGACCGGCGGGGAGACCGCCCCAGTGGGGGAAGGAGGACGGGAGCCAAGTCGTGCGGACGACGCGTCGGTCCCATGGGACGTGCCCCCGCGGCCGCGACGGATCCACGCCATCCGACCTACCTGAGCTCGCCGCGAGCCTCCGTGCGACGGACCCTCCGCTCCGGATGCTAACACGACATGCTAACTTCCAACACGGTAACACTCAAAGTGCTGGTCCTGGTCCATGTTGAGCCTGGACTGTTTGTTGGCTGTGTGTTATTTTAGTTAAACCTTTATTTAGCTGGTTAGATATGATTGAGACAGTTTACACATCTTTTTTGGATTTAAAGCTGTGAAGCTCCTCGGTGTGCGCTCCTCGTAGTAATTAAATAATTAATGATATCAGAGTAACTTCTTGATGACAAGTTGTCTGCTTCGTCTGCCATGATTTCTTTCTCCAACTCATTCAACTCTGACCACTGCCATTTTGCTCTTGTGCCTTGGTGAAGCTAGTAATGTATTTAGCTGTGGTAGCTCGAGTCTGTTTGTCCGCCATTTCTGCCTTTACGGGTGGCGAAAAAC
>JBBPBX010006087.1:45755-56542 GCA_038048925.1 Garcialebias charrua
CAAATAGAAGGTAAACCGTCAATAGATAGTGCCTGTCCATTAGGAACACCTAACAATGTACAATGTTTGACGTAATCAGTGTGAGGCAGAGGAGAGGGTAATGTAAGGGGACGGATAATGACGAAGATGAGAGAGGAACAAAAACTGTAAAGGTCTGTAATGAAGGAGAGGTCAAAGGTAAAAGAAGGGTGAGAAAAAAATGGGGAAACCAGGAGTCTGGAGCGAGAGCAGTGACCAAAGTTGATGGGACGAAGGGGGATGGGTGTGGTGGGACCAATGAGGGATGGGAGGATGGATTGGAGTGGTGAGACAGGTCGGCTGACTCAGTCACATTCCTGTCATCCAGATTTATTGCAGCTCGGGGTCCTGAGACAGGCCCGGAGCCACGGCCAAATTACAGTCATCGAGAGCATTCCTCTGCTGCAAACACAGGTTAGCGGCCCAGTCGCACTAAGTGCTAGGTGCTGCCTGTTGACAAATGACTTCCTTTGAAGGGCACAAAGAGAGAGACAGTCAGAGAGAGGCTGCGTGTTTACTGTGCGAGGGCACCAAGTCACACAGTCTGTTTCTGTTGTTGGAAAGCTGTTTAGCTATAAGTAGAGATGAAGAATGAATGTTTGTATGCATGTTTTTACAATGTGGCCACTGTTACCACAGCCCCTATTATGTGTTGAACATGAGCTCCCAGCGGAGGGTCCACCATGGACACACAAGCCGTTTTCGCATTGCACGGCCCTCCCCAGTCCGGCTCGTCTCTGGTTGGCCCAGAGCCAGCCCTGGCCCGCCTCCGTTCATTACGCACTGTCCGGAGAGCAAGCCTTGAAGTGGGTGGGGTGTTCTCTTGAAGTGGGTGGGGTGTTCACTTGAAGTGGGTGGGGTGTTCACTTGACGTGGGTGGAGTGTTCTTGTGTGCGCGCTTACAGTGTTTTAAGAGAGGACACCCCTAAAAAAATATTTGTTAGCTGAATATATATATTAGTTTTTCTGAGTTTAATTTTTGTTAATAACTGATTACAAATCAGCTTATGTATCAGCTTATGTTAGAACGTAAATAACACGAAGCGCGCACCCATTTCCGCCTTTCCGCGCGACCTGAATGTCATTAAAATATAACTAATATTGTCTAACTCTTGCGCGCAGCCAGGGTTTTAAAATATAACTAATAATCTCTAACTTCTACGTGCAGCTAGAATGTTAAGAGGAGTGATTGCTATATAGGTAAAGTGGACACCTAAAAATCCAGTCCGCCGCTGTAGCTCAGAGAGATCGTCACTGCTCTTACACTCTTTTATCTTGACCCGAGGAAGCGGGTTCGCTTCCCACCTGGTACAAAGTTATTTTACTTTTTTTTATTGGAGTAAATAAAAAGGAGTTGTGTTAACCAAACAAACTCTTTTTTATTTACTCCAATAAAAAAAAAAGTAAAATAACTTTGTACCAGGTGGGAAGCGAACCCGCTTCCTCGGGTCAAGATAAAAGAGTGTAAGAGCAGTGACGATCTCTGAGCTACAGCGGCGGACTGGATTTTTAGGTGTCCACTTTACCTATATAGCAATCACTCCTCTTAACATTCTAGCTGCACGTAGAAGTTAGAGATTATTAGTTATATTTTAAAACCCTGGCTGCGCGCAAGAGTTAGACAATATTAGTTATATTTTAATGACATTCAGGTCGCGCGGAAATGGGTGCGCGCTTCGTGTTATTTACGTCCTAACATAAGCTGAATTGTAATCAGTCATTAACAAAAATTTAACTCAGAAACACTAATTCAGCTAACAATTATTTTAGGGGTTTCTGTAGTTAAATATTAATGAAATCAGCTCGCGCTGAGGTTGTTGTTTGAATGAGTCCCGCCCCTGCTGCAAACAACGAATCAAATGTGAGCAGTACATGACGTCAAACTGGGTCCGTGGGGCCGGCCCGATAAGAACCACGGTGGAGATGGTTCCAAAACGAGGGCGGATCCCGGGCGGAAAAGGAGAATGCGAACATGCCGAACCCGGGTTAGAAGCAGGGTGGAGCCGGGGAGGGCTGTGCAGTGCGAAAACGGCTACAGTTTGGTGGCATGGTTTCCAATGGTGCCACTAGCACCATTCTGACAAATGTTTTTAACGACGGTGAACTTTCCAATATTCATTAAAGTCGTATAATATCCTAAATCACATTTTGTATTAAATGTTTTTGTTTCTATTTTCCCTCCAGGCATTCACAGGCAGTCCCAGGACCTCTCAGGGTATTACTCCCTCCCACCGGGCGGTGTCGGCCAAATAACTCCCTCCATGAGTTGGTGAGCTGCACAAATTTACTGTTTAATAACTTGAACCACGTTGCTGTCAAAATGCAAGAAAAGTCTAAATATGTACTTTTTTTTTTATTTTTTATTTCTGGTTTTTAAAGGTTTCTGCAACCAAAAAAGCAATAAGGTGCTGATCAGACCAAAATGGCTATTTGAAGGAGTAAATGTGAATATTTTCAAGCTATATCAAATAAACAGCCACTTCAAAGAAAAAAATTGCTGATAATCCAAAAATATATAATTATTGCTAGGGATGTACAATATTTGATTTTTGGCCGATATCCAATATGCCGATATGTTAAAACTTATTTGGCTGACAACCGATACCAATATTTTTTCCCCTGGACCTACTTACAGAGACTACATAGCTTTATTTGCTGTGGAATTGAAATACAACATTATTCTGCGTGGTCTTTGTCAGTTTGGCCTGCTACTAAATGCAGATGCCAAAAAGGGGGCTGAAAATGATTTAACACTATATAATGTATTAAAAAAAACAGTGCCTTTTATGTCGGTGAGTTATTTTGATGGAATGGCCAATGTCTGATATTTAACTTTATCGCTAATATCGTCCGATCCCATACCGATAAAATTGTGCATCCCTAGTTTTTGCAATAAAATGTAATTTTGGTAATCATTTGTTAAGACTGTGCTTGTTGTTGTTGCAAAAGCTATAAAAGAAAAACCTTGGTAGTAAAAAGTCCAGGCCTTGTTGATTATTATTATTATTATTATTATTGGGTGGGGTTTGGAGGTTTTGGCTCGGTTCTAACAAATAACATCAGATAAGAAAAGATAAATATTAGGCGAATGGATTTCTTCTGCCTTGAGCCAGAAAAATGACTTTTCCTCTTCTAATCTGTGTAGGGTCCTAGCTAAACGTCTCAGACACAGAAAACTTTTGTTTTAATAAAAAGAAAATGTTTGAAGCTTAACGATTTTGCCAAAAAAAATTTAAATCCAAATGTGTGTCGGGCTTTTTGCCATGACATTTTTACTTATGGAGTCACAGCAAGAGAAGTTCTGCAGAAAAGGACCCAAAAACAGTCCCATCTGTTTCATATTTTTATTTATTTTAGTTATTATCAGGCTCCAGAGTTGATTGTGAAATTGCAGTGTCACACTGGCTGATTGTTAGTTTATTATGGCAGACTTCCACTGATTTATGGATTAATACAGATCTAAATATTACAGCAGAGAGAATCCATGCCTGGACAAATCCTCACAAGAATAGTTGAGAGCTTTCATCAAATGTCATGGAGATTTAAGAAAAGCTTTTTAAAAATTATTATTATTTTTTTACGTGCTTATGCCTGTTTTTTTGTGTTCCCGCATAGTCCTCAAGTGTGTGATTTTCAGGCGTTTTATCGTCTTCAGACAAGAACACTTCACTGTGGATTTTCACGAGTATTATTAGCAGATAATCTCCTTTAACCCAGATTATCTGCTTGTTTTGAGCTCTTGCGGTGAGCTCTTTTGTTGAAGGAGGAGGCGGGGGGATTGTGGAGGAGGAGTGGTTAAATGTCAGGCCGTTGTTATTTTCTTGTTTTAACTTTTCGCCTGGGACTCCTGTCCCTCCACGACCACCTATGGCAAGCCCTTTTAACATTAAATCGTGAAGTCTGACTATCCGTAATTACATTCTAGATATCTAAAAAGGACTTTTGACTAGTCACAATTACATTTTGACTAGTCAGAATGTTAATTTAAGATATCTGTATTTACATTCTGACTAGTCAGAATAGCAATTCAAGATATCTTAAAATGAATTTTGACTAGTCAAAATGTAATTAAAGATATCTTAAATGACGTCACCCAATTCGTCATTTAAAGTGTCAGACATCCATAATGACAATTCAAGATATCTCAAACGTAATTATGACTAGTCATAATGACGTTTTTAGATATCTTTATTAAGAAATTACGCGTAGGACCCGCGGCTGCCACTTAGCTGTTCAAACAGATGCCTGCACAATTTTGGGTGGCTGCAGTGGCGCTAGCTGTTCTGGACTAAATTGTCAGAAAATGTCACAAGTGTTAGCATTAGACAGTGAGGAAAATGGCTCCGTTTCATCTGTTGTTTTTGTTCAGTTCCTGGTTGTTCTTGAGGGGCAAGAAAACAACCTTATCTGTCCTACCATGCTTTACTACAGCCTGCTCGTCTCTGTAATTAGGCAGTGTCTATGAGCAGATTGGCTGGGGCAGTCCACAGGACCTGACTTAACGTTTTTAGATTTTTCTACCTGGATTATTGAGCATGCATCAGGAAAACATATTTATTTCTGTTTACTTAATTTCATATTTATGTTCCAGGTTGAAGGCAGCAGTCCTCTTGTGTAGGTTGTTCCACTCGTGTCTCGTGCATCATCACAGCTTGTGGGTGAATTTCTGCTCTTGTTACATTGAACCATCATTAAATATTTTAGTTGACTGACCACTGGAAAGCCTCAGCCTTGGCTGAATATTTAAGAATCAGTATTGCCTCCATTAGAATTAGTTTTTAACTTAGTGTAAATAAAATGTATATTGTATCTTGGAACACAGTCTCTTGTTTACTTGTAAACAAACCCAAGTGCCTTTTCTGTGTATAAATTATGTCCTTGGGTGAAAAGCCTAAGGTGCCGTTGCAGTAAGTTTATAAAATAAAAAATAACATCCAAGCTTGTCACATGTATGTAAACTGTTCTAGTGTTATGTACTTTATTTTAAAGTTTTGAATTATTTTAAACATTCTTCAATTAAAACACACTTGAGCAGCATACTTTTTATTTATTTATTATTATTTGATTGAGTTGAATTGCAAGGAAAACAAGTATAATTTACAACAAATCTAGTAAAAACAAGAAAAAAAACTAACTTTTTAAGTTAACAATTTATAACTGATATCTATAAACTTATAGTGGATTATAGATATTTTTCCCAAATTATGCAATTTCATTTTAAAGAAATTGGCACGTTTTTGTATTTTTCATGAGTAACAACTATTTACAGTATTAAATTAAACTATTTACAGTGATTCACACAGCTTGAGACTGAATATTAAAAATACGAAGGAACAAAAAGGTGATTTGTACATTTTATGATACTGCATTGATATAAACACATTGATGGTGTTGAAGTAAAACATGTCCAGTTTAGACTTCATCTGATCAACCAATCATCAATCAATTCATCACGCCATACCCGTTCAACAGTTATTGTTTAGTGGACCCCCTGACCATCTGAGCTGCCAGTGCTGTGGCAGCAGACTCCTCCTCTGCAAGCAACACAGAAACAGCTGGCAGTAAGCCTTGGTTGTCGAAGCTGTACCCCTGCAGAACATCTGGACTGCTCCCTGGTTCTGGCCTGTATTTCATCTGACACTTGCAGAGACTGAAGATGCACAAATTGACTGAGTGTGGGCACAAAACACATGTTGGGAAGACTATGCAACGTCGAAGGAAGAGCAGGGAAGTCTGGAGCCATGTGGTGCAGAATGATGCTACGCAGGACTTCTCAGTTGGGCACTGGTTAGACACCAGTCCACCCTGTGGCACAGGCCCACATCTGGATGGTACCAGCTCCAAAGTTGACAGACCATCTACGACAAGAGCGATAAGTGTTTGAGACTCCAGTCGGTGTAGTTTTCCTCCTGATGCCAGGATGTCAGGATCTGGACGTGGTCCTACAAACACACAAGTGACATACCCGGTAATCACAATAAGTTTTGACAAAAGAAACGTACGGTGCAACAGGCATAAAAACATTAACTCAGAGGTTATACCTGTGTACGCTCTGTAAAGCGTGGAGTGCAGACATCTTTTCCCCACAGTTCTGGGCTTTCGCACCACCACCACCATCTTGCTGGCAGGTTCAGGATGGATCCCCTTACAACATAAAAATATGTCAAATAAACTTTTAAATAAATATAAAGGGACAGGTGAACAATTTGGTAGGACACTGTTGGACTGATTTGTGAGAGTTAAAAAAAAAACTTTATTTATGATCTGTATTCACTGGTTAACTGGACATCATTAACCTCACACAGTCTTCCACTGGTACATTTTCATCTTTAAATCACTTCTTGGTCTGCTGCCCTCATACATCTCCTCCTACATGTCTCTGTGTGAGTGCAGCTACAGCGTGCGCTCTCAGGACATGATTACCTGCAGTGTTCCGTCAGTGAGGACTGAACTTGGAAAAAGGGCCTTCTCCTACTCCGCTCCTGCTTCCTGGAATGTCTTACAAAAAGATCTGAAGCTCTCGACCTTCACTTCTCTAAATGGCTTTTAAAATCTGTTGGAATCCTGGCAAAAACCAATGCAGACGTGTTCCTGTTACTGATTACTGCTACTGATTTTCTACATCCATTTTATAATGTTTTTGTTAAATATTTTGTTTTTAATTTTGTAAAAAAAAATCTGTATTTCTCTTTTATGTTTGTCTATTGTTGATTGTTTAAGGAAATGTCTACTGTTACTGTTGTCATCATTCTTTAGTTTGTAGCAGGTCGCTCTTGTAAATGAGTCCTCGAGGCTCAATGAGATTAACCTGATGAAATAAAGGTTGAATGAGTGATATAACAGAAAAGGATGTGTTCCACTCTTATTTTATTTATTTACCTTTGTTCTTGGTCTGTGTCATCTTTGTACAGGCCCACATCTGGATGGTACCAGCTCCAAAGTTGACAGACCATCTAGGACAGGAGCGATAAATGTTTGAGACTCGAGCCGGTGTAGTTTTTCTCCCGATGCCAGGATGTCGGGATCTGGACGTGGTCCTACAAACACACGAGTGACATAATCACAATAAGTTTTGACAAAAGAAACAGGCATACAAACATTAACTCAGGTTATGTTCGCTCTGTAAAGCGTGAAGTGCAGACATCTTTTCCCCACAGTTCTGGGCTTTTGTACCACCACCTCGCTGCAGGTTCAGGATGGATCCCCTTACAACATAAAAAATATGTCAAATAAACTTAGAAATAAATAAATGTAAATGAGCAATTTGGTAGGACACTGTGGGACAGATTTGTGAGAGTTAAGATTTTTACGTAACTTGCAAATACTACTACAGTACCGGTAACTGATAGTGGTTGAGCCTGCATTTTTGATACCACCATTTATGATATAACAGAAAATAATGTGTTCCACTCTTATTTTATTTATTTACCGGTACCTTTGTTCTTGGTCTGTGTCATCTTTGTAAATCTCGAGTTCAGGCCAGTGCAGGAGGAACATTTGGCAGCTTAAAAAAAAAAAGAAGTTGTTACAATTCCTTTATCAGCTGCAAACCTACAGAAATAATCTAAGAAATCAGCTTTTTCTTTTTCAACACCCAGTGAGATCTAAAACAGATCAGAACTGTTTTGAGCACACATATATATATTAATACTTGTTATAACATATTTAGCTTTAAACAAGTAATAGACTGTATATATTGATTCACTTAACACATCATTTATAGAGTATACACAGCACGCTACACACACACAGAGTGATGGAAAGTAACAAAACCTGCAAAGTGCAGCTTTGTTCTCTTTTAGTGATATTTCTTTATTTCTGTTAAGAAGAAAGCATTTGAACATTACATGGACACAAACATATTTTTGGCACTAATGGAACCTCATAAAAAATACAATATACATTTTTATACCATATCTGTCTCAAATATTCCAAATAATTTATCACATTAAATTGGGCTTTTTTACACTGTTTGTATGTTGCAGCAGGAGCTAACGGTTAGCTCGCTAAGCTAGCTTCGTTTTTTCTTACCTTGAAAGCTGTGTGTCTGCTACTTCCTGTTGTAGTGAAAAAGACGTCGGTTTTAAAAAGTCTTCTTGTTGTAAAAAGTCTTCTTGTTGCAAACAATAAATCATCCGTGTTTTTAATTCATGTCGAGCACGAGCTGCTTGGTACAAACCGTGTTAAAAACACAGCAGGCGTTGTGTTGGACAGACCTGACATGGGTCCTCCTGACAAGATTTAGCGGACCTATTTCCGCCTGCGTAAAACTGTGTCATTGTGACTAGTCAAAATTATAATTCAAGATATCTCGTACGTCATTCTGACTAGTCATAATGTGAATTCTAGATATCTTAAATAGAAACGCCGTCTACATGATAAAATATTTAAGATATCTTGAATTCATTTAAAGATATCTTAAAAGGAATTTTGACTAGTCATAAGTACAGTTCTAGATATCTGAAATTGATTTATGACTAGTCATAATAGCTATTTAAGATATCTTGAATTACATTTTGACTAGTCATAAATACATTTTGACTAGTCATAAATACATTTAAGATATCTTAAATGATGATGTAATTTAAGATATCTGTAATTGTAATTATGACTAGTCAAAACTAAATTTGAGATATCTTGAAAGCAAATTATGACTAGTCAAAATTAACTTAGAGATATCTAGAATTGTATTTACGACTAGTCAAAATTCATTTCAAGATATCTTAAATTGAAGCCTCCATTCAACTCAATGGAAAATCTGACGTCATTTTGACTAGTCAGAATGTAATTAGAGATATCTCAAATACGAATTTTGACTAGTCAAAATGTAATTCAAGATATCTTGAATAGCTATTATGACTAGTCATAATTCAATTTCAGATATCTGGAATTGAAGTGCCGTGAATCCGATTTAATGTTAAAAGGGCTTGCCATACTGTCCTATAAAGTCAAGCAGAAGACAGAGATAGGTCCAAGTCATAGTATATATAAAAAATATATATGCCACAAAATAGTTGTTTCCAGAAGAAATTAAAGAGAAAAAAAATCCCCCAAAGTCACTTTGTGGATTAAAGGATTAAAAGTAATGGGGGCCATAATGAAACACAAAGTGGTGCATGTCATGTTGCTGTCCTCGTGCGCCCTCATGTGTCAGAGAAAACCAACAGCTTGTCTCATCGTGCTTTGCATCAGTGGCCCCCAAACTTTATTATGAGCTCCACCTCAGAAAACACTAAGCTGTCCCCCTATCATTATTATGGCACACGTTGAAAAAACAAACAAACAAACAAACAAACAAAAAAATAACAGAAAGAATTACAAGTTTAAAAGTCCATAGATATCATATATAGAATGATTGATATACAACAAACCCCCTACCTACGACTCCATCGACCTACGGCAACCCGGACCTACGAACGTATCATATTTAATAAAAATATGAAATTATTTTAAAAAATTTTTTTTTTTTTTTTTTTTGTGTTTAAATGTTCTTAATTTCATGTGTACAGCACTTTGTTGCAGCTGTGGTTGTTTTAAAGGCTTTATAAATATAATAATTATGATAAAAATGATCATTTCTGATCATTTTTGTCATTTTTGTGGGCGGCCGTGGTGTAGTGGTAATGGCAGTCGTCTCCCGATCGGAAAGTTGGCGGTTCGACTCCCGGGACCCGCACCATGTGTCGTTGTGTCCTTGGGCAAGACACTTAACCCTGAGTTGCTCCCGGTAGGACTGGAAAGCACCTTGCATGGTAGTCTGCCGCTACCGGTTTATGAATGTGTGTAGCATTCAATATATGTGTAGCACTTTGAGATTTTCAGTAATGAAAAGTGTGTTATAAATTGAATTAATTATTATTATTATTATTATTAAATAAAATGGTATGGTATGGTATATTGCGCAATAATTGTGCAACTTCCGGTCATAACAGGAAGAAGGTCTCCAGTTTACACAGTCACAAGTTAAAGTAGGACACCGGACCGTCTGCGGCAGCCATTTTCGGCAGCCGGCTTTGCCTCATATGGATTAATTACTAGCTGGAAACGGCTCTGTGAACTCTGTGGACGTCTCAGCCTGGAGCAGCAACCGCGGATCGATCGCGCCGGACCGCCGCGCGAACAGCAGCTCATGATGGCCTGGCTAACAGGCAGCTAGCAGAAGCTAACACAGGCCTCGAGCAGCTGCCGGCTGTTCGCCGCGCTGCTCGGCCGACAACATCAACGCATGGCAACCTAAGATGTCGGCTTTGACCATCTCAAAGTAAGAAATTATATTTTTATTTATTCTGTACTGTTTTAATTAATTATTTTATTCTGTAATAATTTTACAGTATTGAATGTGCTGTGCTGAATAGCAATGTTTAACGTTACTGCACACTACTGTACAGTTACTGTGTGTGTTTATGGATGAATGTGTGGTGTAATGTGTTAGATAAGTGTTTGTAAATAAAGTTCTGTGCATGTTTATGACCCAGTATGTCAGCTTGTTCAGTCTCATGCCGATAAATTTGTGTGCGGCGCTCCGTTAGCGTTATTTCCGCGACGTACGAACGAAATCAGGACCTACGAACAAGACGTTATTTTCACCCCCTAGCTACGACAGAATCGAGCTGCGAACGGTCCTTAGGTCCGGAACTCGTTCGTAACTCGCGGGTTTCCTGTATATATATATATACACCGGTATATGCATATATATATACACCGGTATATGTATATATATATATATATAATCATTTTTATTGTTTATCACTCCCATTGTTCTTGCAATT
>JBBPBX010006088.1:0-49709 GCA_038048925.1 Garcialebias charrua
CGACATTTGTGTATATAATGTTTGGCTAACAGCAGAACATTATTTATACTATAGTCAATGTTATTATCATTAATAAAAACACCAAATTTAATCTCTTGGATGGTAAAATTAGTTAAATGTATCCCATGGTGGTGGCCCCAAAGTGACATTTTGACTTTTTTAACAATTTTCAGAGTTAAAGTGCTTTATTAGTGACTTTTTTTTTAAAATAGCAGGCATCATACATAATACAGTACATTTTAAAAATACACTACTGTAAAAAATGTATTCGAAAAAGGAAGTTACTGTGGCCTGTTTTACACACTCCAGTCCAGCAGGTGGCGCTAATGTACCGTAAAGCAGGAGAACTGCCGCCGTAGAGAAGAAGACGCTGCGGCAAGGATTCGGAAACGCGGTCTGTCGCAGCAGCGGTCGCTGTTAAAAGCTTACGGAAGCACATGAAGGAGCCCGTCGCTTGTGTATAATTAGGTAATTATCATTTAATCATCTACATTTGACTCCAGAGTTTGGTTTGACACAGTTGAATCTCGGAGCGGAATATTATTTAAATAAACCCCACGGAAAAAGGTAAGGACAGCTAGCTAACGCGTGCTAACGCCTTTGTGTGTGAGACAAGGCCTCGACTAATTCCTGGATTTAAATGCTTATACATACGTTTTGAATCAGTGTTATACATTTACTTTAGATAGCTTTCAACTTTTACATAAGCTTGTATATTTCTTTCGCGTGTTTGTCGATTGAGGACATGGCCAGTGTTGTGTTGGAAAAAGTACCCCGGCCGTCAGGCCCTCCTTTAACTAACGAAGCGCATTTCTAAGCACACGATGGTCAACGAAATGAAAGTAAAAAGTGCAGAGCTGTCTTGTTAATTTCTTTTCATTCAATACAAGTAACTGGCGTTGAAATTATATTATATTGTTTAATTTTCAATGAATAACGTCTGATGAGCAACTGGAGTGTTGCTTGTCTTGGCACACTGACTTTCAGATTTCATAGGTCCACTGACATGATTTTTCTACTATTCATAAAATTGCTAAAAAAAAAATATATATATACTGTATTATCATTTAAATATTTTCGTTTTTGCAAACAAAATGATAAATCTGCTGGTGAAGATTCTCAGTCAATTAAATCACTTTAATTTTGCTTTAAAAGTGATTTTGAACTTCAAGCCGTGTTTAATCATGGGGAATCCGATTACACGTCTGTGATGTACATGTAACCCCCAGTATTATTTATTTATTAGAAAACTGTATGACCGAGTTGAGACAAAGTTGGATGTGTTTCAGTCCAGTAATCTTGCAATAAACATAACTGGCTGATAGTAAACTGCTATCTGAACCCGAGTAACTCCTATTATTTGGTTACATACAGTAGTGTGCAGAGTGTGAGGCAGAGGGCTCTGGTCTCTTTAATAGCGGACAATTTAAAACCCGACAAATTTAGCAACCTATGTGAAGATTTGAGCTACAGTATTTGTCTTCAGTTTGGGAAGCAGAAAATAGTTTGGGTGATGGAACAAGAAACAACAGGATCTAATTTAGGTCTGATGCTGTATCAGACTTACTTTCATGTCGAGCTGCTCACACGCGCGCTTGGGCTGGGCGATATGGACAAAAATTCATATCTTGATATTGTTGTGATATATCGCGATATACGATATATATCTCGATATAATTTTCTTTCCATAAAAGAATAACAAAAATATATTTCTGAGTAGGGATGCACCGATAAATCGGCCGGCCGATCGATCGGCTCCGATTTCCTTAATTTGGGGAGATCGGTGATCGGCCGATCTTTAAATGAGAAGCCGATTTTATCTACCGATTTTATCTGCCTCAGCAAAGGTTGGAAAATCCTGAAAATTTAGGGTGCATTTTGACCTTTTAACACCTGAAAATCGGTTATCGGCCAAAATCGGAATCGGCAGGTCAGACTTTCTAAAAATCGGTAATCGGTGATCGGCCAGAAAATTGAAATCGGTGCACCCCTATTTCTGAGTCTAAGCTTTGTCCCAGTTGTCATAACAGCAACATTTATTAACAAACAGCTGTAACTCGACAAAATAAATGGCTAAAAAATTAACCATTTTATAAATGAACCATACATTACTTTATTTTTTAGACATTTATTTACACCTATTAAATAATAATCCTCTTCAGCTGAGGGCAGCTGTGGCTGAGAGGCTAGAGCAGTCTCCTCCAATGGGAGAGGTGGGGGTTCAATTCCACCAGCTGTCACATGCTGAAGTGTTCCTGGGCAGTGGGCAACACTGAACCCCTCATTGCCTCTGATGTGTGTCCCATCAGTGTATGAATGTGATAAAGTACTGATTATTCTTTGTACAGTTCTAGTAGAGTGCTGTATGAATGGGTAAATGAGGACACAGATTGTGTTTTAAAGAGCTTTGAGTGTCTTGATAAGATAGAAAGGTGCTTTCACTTTAGTCAGTGTGTTTGTGAACTGCAGTAAATGTGAGCCTCTGTGGTACAATATATTTGATATACTGTATCCGGTTTTATTGTGAAAGGGTCAGGGGGTTGTTTCCGGGTTCACGAAAGACGTTCTCTAAGTTGCTCTACAAAGTGTCGCATTGAATCCTTGTGTAAAAACACGACAGCCTCCACTCAGAAACGTGAACCGAGAGGCGGAGACATTATTAAATCAGCAGTTTATCATATCGCTAAAGACACGGTCAGTCTCAGCTGTGGAAGAAGACGGCTAAAGTGTTAGCCATCTTGTTAGCCGCTAAGGACCGTATTTTTAGCGATATATGATAAACTGCTGTGCTGATTTATTAATGTCTCCACCTCTCTCTGCTCTTCTCATAAAGCTCTGCATGACTAAATGAGCTCAGACCCGTGGTTTGTTTTAATGAAGCAGCAGGCTGTAAAAACACTCGGTTCTGCCGTTTCCAGTTCATGCTCCACTCCGCTGTTTAAATGGTGAAAAATATTCGTAGTTCAGACCTTTCGTCGGGATTATTTTCAGCATCGTCTACAAAAATATTTTTTCTGCCCTCATCTAACAATTTAAATCCAAACTAGCTCAGAAAGAACATTGTTTTTTTCCCCTCAGCAGCTAGCGGCTCTCTTCATATCTGCCGTGTTTACTGAAAGTCTCCGCTGCTCCGCCCTCCTGCAGGCAGGAAGGAGGGTCTGTGTTCAGTGAAGGAGAAGGAGGGGGGCGAGTGGGAGAAAGCAGACAGCAGGAGGATAATTCTCGATATAAAATATATAGTCTCGTCTTGTATCTCTTAATCGATATTTTAAAAATATCGATATATCGCCCAGCCCTAACCCGCGCACTGTGACAAGCCCAGAGCTCTGCCTCACACTCTGGACACTACGTCACAGATGGTGCGTTCGTGTGTAATCGGATTTCCCATGATTAAACACGGCTTGAAGTTCAAAATCACTTTTAAAGCAAAATTAAAGTGATTTATCGTTTTATTTGCAAAAACGAACATGTGTGTATATATATATATATATAATGTCTTTTCCTGTCATCTGCGTATGTTTCCCATACACAGACGAAATTCGTCTCTGCATTTAACCCAACCACCTACCAGGTGGTGCAGTGAGCAGCCTGAAAGCGCCCGGGGAGCTGGAGAAATAGGTGTGCACTCATAGACACCCCAAGGTGGGTAGTGGCCGGGACGCGAACCCGCGTCCTTCGGGTCCCAAGTCAAAAGCCCTGCCACTACCATCTTGGCTCCTATATACAGGTAACCCCCGACCTACGACCCCATCGACCTGCGAACCACGGGACCTACGAACATATCATATTTAATAAAAATATGAATTAAAAAAAAAAAAAAATTTTTTTTTTTTGTGTTTAAATGTTCTTAATTTCATGTGTACATCACTTTGTTGCAGCTCTGGTTGTTTTAAAGGCTTTATAAATAATAATTATGATAAAAAAGATCATTTCTGATCATTTTTGAGCAATTTTTGAGCAATCTTGGGCAACAGGAAGTAGGTCTTCAGTTTACACGGTCACAAATTAATGTAGAACACCGGACGCTATTTTAGGTTCAGTCACTGGGGTCTCCGGTCACAAATTAATGTAGAACACCGGACGCCATCTTAGGTTAGCTGCCGAGAGCCGGACGAAGACTGGTGACCAGGATGGCTTCATATGGATTAATTACTAGCTGGAAACGTCTCTGTGAACTTTGTGGATGTCTCAAGCAGCAGCGGATTTATCGCCGATCGTGCCAGGCCGCCGTGCGAACACCTCCGGCCGGCCTGGCTACACCTCCGGCCTGGCTAGCTCCAGAGCTAACACTGGAGCTAACACGGGAGCCGGCCTTTTGAACACTGGTGACCAGGATCGCATCATGTGGATTAGAGGTGTCGTTTCTTTGCCCGAGCCCGACCCTACCCGAGCCCTACCCGACTTCGGGTAGGGTAGGGCCATATTTTTGCGTTTGATTGGCGGGCCGCGGGTCGGGCTCGGGCTTTGATGTGGTTTTTTTTAATCATACAGCACAAACAAAACTAAATAAAAATGCACACAATATAAAATTGTTTTAATCTGCTTGTAAAGAATATAAGGCAGTAAGTTTATTGATGAGGAAATAATTAATAGAGTGAATTTAGATGGTGAAAACCGCAGCGCACTGAGCGCAGCCACTTAATTGCGCAAACTCAGCCAGAGAGCAGGCGCGCAGCGCGCGCCTGGACAGCGTCTCCCCCGACATGCTGGACTTTTTAGTGACATTTCTCGAACCATTTTACCGTGCACAGAGAGAACTGGAGGGTGACAAATATCCCACCAACCTGGTTTGTCTCTGGAATGAGAAACTGAAGCAACACTGCCAGTCCTCACACACAGACTCTCCGCAGCAGGTGTTTCTGCGCGACATGCAGAAGTGCTGGAGCGCAAAATTATTATCCACGACTTGCACAGAGTTGCATTATTTCTGTGGCCTAACTTTAACAAGCTCAAAATTATGTCACCAGCTGACGTGCGTCAGGTGCACGCTCACGTCCGCACACTGCTCTCATCTGCGGCGGAACAAGTTGCCGCATTCCTGACATTCCTGAAGCTTCAAAAGTCACTGCGAGCAGCGCGCTCACACCTCCTCCATCAAAACACAGAAGAACAACATCAAGTTCTTTTGCTGAGTGGGAGAACGCAGTAAAAGCTTAATAAATAAACGTAGTGTTTTTTTTTTTTTTTTGTTGTTTTTTTTTTAATCGGGTAGGGTCGGGTCGGGCGGTGATTTCTAGGAAATCAGCGGGCTCCCTCGGGCTTGGGTAATTAAACTAAGGGCTCGGGTAGGGTAGGGCCGTGGATTTCCGGCCCGATGACAGCTCTAATGTGGATTAATTACTAGCTGGAATAGCTCTGTGGACGTCTCAGGCTGGAGCAGCGGCTGGAGCAGCAGCTGCAGATTGATCGCGCCGCCGCTCCAACACTAGCTCATGGCTTGGCTAGCAGAAGCTAGCCAGCTAGCTAACACAGGTCTGGAGCAGCTGCGGTGGCTTGCCGGCCCCCGCGCTGCTTGGCCCGAAAACAATCAACGCATGGCAACCTATGTCGGCTTTGACCATCTCAAAGTAAGAAAATATATTTTTATTTATTCTGTAAATGTGAATAGCAATGTTTAACATTACAGTACACTACTTTACATGCTTAAATGTGTGCGCGCGCTCCGTTAGCATGATAAATAAAGGTTGAATGAATGAATGAATGAATAATTTTTTTTTTAATATAATTTTCACCCCCTACCTACGAACGGATCGAGCTGCGAACGGTTCTTAGGTCCCAAACTCGTTCGTAGGTCGGGGGTTCCCTGTATATATATATATATATATATATATATATATATATATATATATATATATATATATATATATATATATATATATATATATATATATAGAGCAATTTTATGAATAGTAGAAAAATCATGTCAGTGGACCTTTAAATTTTCAATCATACATAATTTATTTTAATGGATATCTATACTTTATAAATCTGTGTACTTGTGGGGACTGAAAAACATGAGTGGGTTGTTTCCTTCTGATTGTTTTGGGGCAAAATATTTGCCTGGAAAAGTGCCTCATGCTTCATTCTACAGGGGTGCTTTTTTCTGTACAACACAAGCTCTTAGCGCCAACACGGAGGCAAACTGCGAAGTCGTACCTGTGTCTGGAGCCGGCGCAGGCATCGTACCTGTGTCTGGAGCCGGCGCAGGCGTCGTACCTGTGTCTGGAGCCGGCGCAGGAGTCGTACCTGTGTCTGGAGCCGGCGCAGGAGTCGTACCTGTGTCTGGAGCCGGCGCAGGCGTCGTACCTGTGTCTGGAGCCGGCGCAGGAGTCGTACCTGTGTCTGGAGCCGGCGCAGGAGTCGTACCTGTGTCTGGAGCCGGCGCAGGAGTCGTACCTGTGTCTGGAGCCGGCGCAGGAGTCGTACCTGTGTCTGGAGCCGGCGCAGGAGTCGTACCTGTGTCTGGAGCCGGCGCAGGAGTCGTACCTGTGTCTGGAGCCGGCGCAGGAGTCGTACCTGTGTCTGGAACCGGCGCAGGAGTCGTACCTGTGTCTGGAACCGGCGCAGGAGTCGTACCTGTGTCTGGAACCGGCGCAGGAGTCGTACCTGTGTCTGGAACCGGCGCAGGAGTCGTACCTGTGTCTGGAGCCGACTTGTGTCTGGAGCCGGCGCAGGTGTCGGAGTCAGAGGTTTTATCGTCATTTCAGCTACGGAGAAGTACATGACGGTGTGACACCAAACGTAAAGTTCAAAACAACACAACACGCAGTGCAACAACAGAACAATAAATACAAAAAGACATCTACCGTAAACACCGGTGTATAATACGCACTTTTATTGCTCATTTGAATGTCTTGCGTATTATACACCGAAGCGTATTATCTACAGATTTTTTCCCATATTTTTAGACCCATTTTTGGCTCTGATTCGCTGTTTTTCATTTTGGCCTAAAAATGGTGCAGTACCAGTTTCGGCCGCTATGGGCGCTAATGCGCCCTGTAGTCTGTTTACCTGCAGACTGTACCTAGAGGCGTATCCTGGCGCCATCTAGTGGCCATAAAAAAGACTGTCACGGCAGCGCGTATTATACACCGAAGCGTATTATCTACCGATTTTTCTGATTTATTTCCAAATATTGGCCAAAGCGTATTATACACCGGTGTTTACGTAATCTAAACAGACCTGTGTCTGGAGCTGGCTCAGCGAGTTGGGAGTAAAATCAGATTTGGTTCAGAGTTGAGGAGATTGTCTTTGCTTACAGTGATGGCAAACCCCTGCTGATCCACCCAACATAGATAAATTAAATAAGGCATGCTAAATAAGTCCTGTGCATAAATAAATAATTATTTAGTTCAGAATAAACTTGTGAGGCATTTATGGACCTGCAACATTTCCAGGACAATTTGTTTCCATGGATATTGTTCGTTGACGACCACTTAATTAAGCTAGGTCCTCAAACAAAAAGCTTGATGCGTTAACATGTCCTGTTGATGACATTAAATAAATTTAACAGTTTGTTTCTTCTGAAACTGACTGAACATTTTGACTTTTGCTTTAATGGCTTAGATCAAGGGTTGATCTGCTAAACTTTAGCTTCTGTAATGAGGGAAATCTGGTTCTTCTTTCAGGTAAGTAACTGTTGGGCGTGCGTCTACGACTGATTAACTTAGTCAGTCCACGTCAAGATGGCTGCCACAACCTTATGGTGTTAAGCCTAAACACACATTGCTGTTAACTCAGTTATGTTACAGATATTGAGCTAAAATTAGATATGGTAGTTGTCAGGGAAGGGGTCCAAGAATGGGGCCTTGCGGGACCCCACAAGAAAGAGGGATAGAAGCAGATAAATTATTAACAAAATTGATACAGAAACTCATGTCACTCAGATATGAACAGAACCATTTTAGCGCTGCACCCTTATTCCAACCCAGTATTGTAGCTGTGACATAAGGATACTGTGTGGTCAACAGTATCAAATGCAGCATTAAAGGTCTACTGACATCATCTTACAAATTTGCATGAAATGATAGAAGATATATATATTGTATCATTCAACTATGTTCGTTTTTGCAAACAAAATGCTAAATTAATGAAAATTCCTTTCAAACTGAATTTAAAATTAAAGACAGCTTTTCTCTCTGAAAAATCAGACTACTGTACCGTTCTTTTCGGCGTAAAAGTTGCTTCTGTGTACAAGCCCCTTTGTCCAATTATTGGGAATTATTTGGAAAAATCCACAAATACGCCGCTTCGCCCTATAAGTTGCATCTATTGTGCGTCACCGCTACGCGACGCGTCAGTGCCTCATTTGCCCTGCTGAAAATGGCGGCCACAGAAGCGAGCCAGCACGGAAGGACTTTATAAGAAAACACGGTAAAAACTATTATTTCTTTGCTGAGAAAAAATATATTTCTTAGCTGACATTATAGCACAAGGGTTCCTGAGCTTAACTGTTCCTTAATCAATTCACGAAATGGTCAAATCTGCTAGATTTAAATTGTTTCGGTTTGACGTTTTTCAAACTGTCGCGAAAATAAATTATAAATAAATCGAATTTGATCTCATATGTCTTATACAGGGCAACAGTTTGTGAATTAAACCCATATAATTACACTCTGTAAGCAAAACCGAAGCTAACGAGACGATTCTGTCTCTAAAAACACGAATAAAAAATCGAATTTTATCTCAAATGTCTTATACAGGTACCCCTCGAGTTACGTCAGGGATAGGGACCTACGTGTGTGACTTAGGTCGATTTTGTCGTACCTCGCGGACCAAAAACACCTGCCTGTCGTAGGTCCGCGTTTCTGACATAGGTCGCGGATATACCGCTAACGGAGCGCCGCACACATATTTAATGGCATGAGACTGAACAAGCAGACATACTAGGCCATGAACATGCACAGAACTGTACAGTAAATGAATACTGTACTGTACTGTACAATAAAAAATATAATGTCTTACTTTGAGCTGGTCAAAGCCTGCCTTCGTCTTTTAGTATTTAGCTCGGGTGCGAGCTCCCCCAGCTTCCTTACGCTCCACACGCACACACGTGGACAAAACTGTTTAAAAGAATGACTGTTAGCTTCTTAACTTCATACATTTGGAGCCATAAAAAAAAAAAAAACTTACTGAAAGCCGTTTCTCCGCGATGTCCTCCATCCAAAACAACTGCTCAGCGTTAGCTACGGTTAGGCCCCGCTATTAGCAGCACTGGTTAGCATGTCAGTTCATTCAAAAAGGCTGTCGGCTTTGTATCTCCGCGTTAGCTCGGTGTCCCCCGACTGCCAGGCGGACATTTGCGGCGAGCTCCCGGCCGTAGATGGCCCCTCCGCGGCATGTCGGCTCGGTATCTTCGCCTGTGTTTGCTGCTCTGTTAGCTGCTGTCGTTAGCATCTCGGGCGGCGTTGTTGGAGCCATCGCGGGGCGATCCGCGGCTGCTCAGGCATCGGCTTTGTATCTCCGCATTAGCTCGGTGTCCCCCGACTGCCAGGCGGACATTTGCGGCGAGCTCCCGGCCGCAGATGGCCTCTCCGCGGCATGTCGGCTCGGTGTCTTCGCCTGTGTTTGCTGCTCTGTTAGCTGCTGTCGTTAGCATCTCGGGCGGCGTTGTTGGAGCCATCGCGGGGCGATCCGCGGCTGCTCAGGCATCGGCTTTGTATCTCCGCATTAGCTCGGTGTCCCCCGACTGCCAGGCGGACATTTGCGGCGAGCTCCCGGCCGCAGATGGCCTCTCCGCGGCATGTCGGCTCGGTGTCTTCGCCTGTGTTAGCTGCTTTGTTAGCTGCTGTCGTTAGCATGTCGGGCGGCGTTGTGGCCGCCGATCGCGGGGCGATCCGCGGCTGCTCCTCCGGACCTGAGACGTCCACAGAGTTGACCGAGTGTTTCCAGCAAATTTATCCGTATGAGGCAACCCTGAACGGACACACGGTCCTCTAAAGCCAGCTGACAGGAGCGTCTAGAGCTCCATTCTTCTTCTTCTTCTTCTTCTATAGAGGTTATTGGCGGTTGGCGAACTCAAATTAAGCGCATTACCGCCACCAACTGGAGCTCCATTGACCGCAGTAGACGACCGGAAACGACCGGAAGTTGCGTAAATACGATCAAATTGTAATTAAAAACGAAATATTAATAATTATACTTTATTTATAAAGCCATTTAAAACAACCACAGCTGCAACAAAGTGCTATACACATGAAATTAATAACATTTAAACACAAAAAAAAAAAAAAAAAATTTTTTTTTTTTTTTTTTTTAATCATATTTTTATTAAATATGATAAAATCGTAAGTCTGAGTTGCCGTAGGTCGCGGGTGACGTAGGTCGAGGGTTTGCTGTACAGGGCAACAGTTTGTACATTAAACCCAATGTAATTACACTCTGTAAGCAGAAAAAAATATCCGCCGAGTGGTTTTTTTCATTCATTCATTCAATCTTTATTTATACAGGCTAGCCTCGTTGAGTCACGGGGACTCATTTACAAGAAGGACCTGTCTCACTCACACCAAACAACCATCCACTCTCTCACTCACACCTAGAGTCAATTTTAGAGTCACCAATCAGCCTAACATGCATGTTTTTTGGTCTGTGGGAGGAAACCGGAGTACCCGGAGGAAAACCACGCATGCACAGGGAGAACATGCAAACTCCACCCAGAAAGGCCCCCGGACCGGGATTTGGACCGGCAACCTTCTCGCTGAGAGGCAGCAGCTCTCCCAGTTTTGCCACCGTGCTGCCCATTTATGAGCTATATATCTAAATAGTAGGTACAGTATCTGTTTACGGCAGCTAACCGCTAATAAAATAGTTTTTTTTAAATCTCAAACATCTCATAAAGCTAGTCGGTTGTAAATGACCACCAGATAATTACGCTCTGTAAGTTTCAAGAAAATCTGCGGTGTGGTTTATGAGTTATCTTGCTAAAAAACACAGCTAACAACACAGTTAATACAGTAGTAGCTACCTCTAGAGCAAGAGGCCGGGCAGCAACAGAGTCAGTCCGAGCAGAGGAGGCTTTTTTCGGACACATGAGCTAGAAACGGTCGGTGGACGCTCTGGAAGTGTCCCCCTAGCAGACAAAAGTGGTACTGCACCATTTTTTTTTTTTGCCAAAATGAAAAACTGTCATATAGAGTCAAAAATGGGTCTAAAAATATGGGGGGAAATCCATAAATATGACGCTTTGGCGTATAAGCCGCAGGACATGCAAATTGTTTTTTTTTTAAAACAGCGACTTATACGCCGAAAAGTACGGTACAAGCGAATGCAACATATGTGACGTTGCGAGGAGAAGTCTTTAGAACGTCCCGTATAAATATTCATGGTGAACAAGAAATAAAACAACAAAATTATCGATCTAAGTTAAGATTTGAGCTATTTGTCTTCAGTTTGGGAAGCAGGAAGTTAGATGAGCAGAAACAGCAGGTTCTAATTTAGGTCTGACTGCACCTGTATGTATTTGACTCTTACCTGTTCAGGAAGCAGGGAGCTCAGTCCGAGGGGGGGCAGCTTTATTTATTCCATTTTTGACGAAGGTCTTACATCTTTTGGGAAAGTGAAAAGGCTCACTTGTTCACTGATGATATTAGAACACCCAAATGCGACACAACGTACCAGCATTTTTTAAGTTTTACAAGGAAAAAAAGGTGACCTGGCTGAGAATGAATATGTGTTAATGGCAGACGCAGACTGACGGTCCTGCTCCCTACGTCACAAATGTTGCACTCGCGTGTAGTCTGATTTTTCAGAGAGAAAAGCTGTTTTTAATTTTAAACTCGGTTTGAAAGGAATTTTCATTAATTTATCATTTTGTTTGCAAAAACGAACATAGTTGAATGATAACATATACTGTATATATATCTTCTATCATTTCATGCAAATTTGTAAGATGATGTCAGTGGACCTTTAAGCCCCCAGTATACAGTACTCCCGCGTACGTCCATACGCAGAGGTACAAGCGTACCCCCGCAGGGCATGTACCCGCAAAGCTAAATTTTTATGTACGCAAACGCGGTGTCGCACAATAAACTGCCCGACGCCGGACTGTTTTGTATGTGACACCAATGTATTAAATTCCCCTTCTTCATCCCTGATCTGGCCTTTTCTTTTGTTTGTTTTTGCCAAAAGGCAAGTGATCTCTTCCTCCTCCGTTGACGCCATGACTGAAATGATGAGAAATTAACGAATTTGTCACGAGCGAATGCAACTCAGGTCCAGCATGGCTGCGGGAGGTTCTGGAGATTTCCTGTTGGGCTGGTCTGATGTGTGGGCTGCAGGACCAGCGCTCTTTTTTTTATTAATTTTTTTTAGAACTTTTAGGACTAAAAACTACTGTATATTTCTCCCAGATTTTAGAAAGAAATTGAGGTTTTGAGATTGGCCTGAAATTCGAACAAGTTACAGGATCAAGTCTGGGTTTTTTAATTAATGGAGTTACCACTGCGTGTTTAAAAACATCAGGAACCACACCTGTAGCCAAATTGCTGTTAATAATGGCCAGACTAGAGGGTCCAGTTGATGGTAGAACATGTTTAAAAAAAATGCTGCAGGGATGGGATCAGCAGGAGAACCTGAGGGTTTCATGTGACCAACATCAGATTATATCATCAACAGCTAGATTATAAGTTGGTGTAGAAAACCAAAAACAGGAACATATCTGTGTTGGTTTTTGTCAGGAACTTAACCGATGTTAGAAGCCACTTAGAGAGGTCAAGGTCATGAGCTTCAGATCTTTTTGTAAGATATTCCAGGAAACAGGAGCGTAGTAGGAGAAGGTCCTTTTGCCAAGTTCAGTCCGCACTGAGGGGACACTGCATGTAATAATGTCCTATTTTTATCTGAATAGTTTATAATTTATATATTAATTTAAAGTGATTTTCTGTGTTTTCATGCAGATAAAGGGAGATGTCCTATCATTCATCGTCCCGGAGTTCATCTCGGGCCACTGACTGTAAAGTGTACGTTGGGGACCTCGGCAATGGTGCCGCCAAAGGGGAGCTGGAGCGAGCGTTCGGTTATTATGGCCCACTAAGAACCGTCTGGGTGGCCAGGAACCCCCCCGGCTTTGCTTTTGTGGAGTTTGAGGATGGCAGAGATGCAGAAGATGCTGTTAAAGGCATGGATGGAAAGTAAGTTATCTTTACCTCCAATGGTTTTGAAATTAGTTTTTTAAAAGCTTGACAAAGATTTTATTATCGTTGTATTGAAGCACAAGTAATTGTGGCTGTTTCTCAAACTTTTTCTCAATGTTCTCAGGGTCCTGTGTGGTTCCCGTGTTCGTGTGGAGCTGTCCAATGGCCTCTCCAGGAAGGGTCGTGGGCGCCCCAGCCGTCGCCAGTTTGACCCCAGTGATCGGTGTTACCAGTGTGGGGACCGGGGCCACTATGCCTACGACTGCTACCGGTACAGTAACAAGAGAGGCGGCGGCGGCCGCAGCAGGTGAGAGGATGTTTCCTCACTGCTCCAAACATCTTGAAGCTTATTGGCTGTTTAGACGCGCAATATTTGAAATTCTGCATCAAACAAGAGCAGAAGGTGCTTTAATGTGTCTTTGTTTCAGGTCCCGGTCTCGTTCACGATCTCGGTCCAGGTCCCGCGGGCGCCGTAACCGCACTCGTTCTCGCAGCCGTAGCCGCAGCTACAGCCGGTATGTGGGCGCAGAAACACAAACGTCCCTGTAGCTTTCCTTAAAGCGTGAAGACACTTTGGTTTGGGTCAGATGTTTGTCATAACTCACTCAATATTTGAAACCCATTATTCAAAATCTCAATGAGTCGAGGCAGCAGCTTATACAACCTGTTTTCATGTTGGTTTTCTTTGCGTTTGTTGTACAGCTACAGAAACACAGGCGCAGTTTTTTTAATTTTTACCTCCAATGATTAGAAAGCTGATGTTGCAGCAGCTGGACCGGAACCCTTAGTTTTTGAGCTGACAAAACAAAAATGATCTTGTGTTCTCGTCACAAGATTTTAACGGGCCGACCAGCTGAAGGGCGTGCTACAGCTGAAACGTTTGACACGCTCTCTCTGTCTTACTTAGGGGCCGTCGCCGATCTCCCTCTTACTCCAGACGCAGAAGCAGGTAAGTGATGGTATCAGGAACCACATGTCTGCTCCTCACCCGAAGCCATCTTTTACTCACATCTGGTTTCTTTTTTCTCTCTACCTTCAGATCTGGCTCCCAAGCCCGGTCCAAGTCCAGGACTCCTGCTAGAAGGTAGGCAGTGTAAACCAGGTGTTGATTACAGGAAACCCGTGAGTTACGAACGAGTTACAGACCTAAGGACCGTTCGCAGCTCGATTCTGCCGTAGCTCGGGGGTGAAAATAACGTCTTGTTCGTAGGTCCTGGTTTCGGTCGTACGTCGCGGAAATAACGCTAACGGAGCCCCGCACACACATTTATCGGCAAGAGACTGAACAAGCGGACATACTGGGCCATAAACATGCACAGAACTTTATTTACAAACACTTATCTAACACATTACACCACACATTCATCCATAAACACACACAGTAACTGTACAGCATGTACAGTAGTGTGCAGTAATGTTAAACATTGCTATTCAGCACAGCACATTCAATACTGTAAAATTATTACAGAATAAAATAATTAATTAATACAAAATAAATAAAAATATAATTTTTTACTTTGAGATGGTCAAAGCCGACAGTCGGGCCGAGCAGCGCGAGCGAACCACGGCAGCTGCTCGAGGCCTGTGTTAGCTTCTGCTAGCTGCATGTTAGCCAGGCCATGAGCTGGTGTTCGCGCGGCGGTGTGGCGCAATGACTGAGCGATCGGCGATCGATCCGCGGCTGCTGCTCCAGGCTGAAACGTCCACAGAGTTCACAGAGCAATTCCAGCCAGTAATTTATCCATATGAGGCAATCCTGGAACAAACACAGCCAGCTGCCGGGACCACACAGACCTACCTAAAATGGCTGCCGGGGCATTTCCTGGAACGGCCGGAAGTTGCGCAATTATGAGGAAAAACGTATCATTTTTATTAAAAATATTATTTCTCCAATCTCTGGAGCTGAGGTCACCGAGGTGGTTAAAAAGCTCCGCGGTGGCAGGGCTCCAGGGGTGGATGAGATTCGTCCTGAGTTCCTTAGGGCTCTGGATGTTGTGGGGTTGTGTTGGCTTACGCGACTCTGCAATATCGCGTGGACATCGGGGCAGTTCCCTTGGATTGGCAGACTGGGGTGGTGGTTCCCCTATTCAAAAAGGGGGACCGTAGGGTGTGTTCCAACTATAGGGGGATCACACTCTTAAGCCTCCCTGGTAAGGTCTATTCAGGGGTTCTGGAGAGGAGGGTCCGTCGGATAGTCGAACCTCGGATTCAGGAGGAGCAGTGTGGTTTTCGTCCTGGTCGTGGAACACTAGACCAGCTCTACACCCTCAGCAGGGTCCTGGAGGGTGCGTGGGAGTTTGCCCAACCAGTTTACATGTGCTTTGTGGACTTGGAAAAGGCATTCGACCGCGTCCCTCGGGGGGTTCTGTGGGGGGTACTCCGGGAGTATGGGGTACCAGGCCCATTGATATGGGCTGTTAGGTCCCTGTACGACCGGTGTCAGAGCTTGGTCCGCATTGCCGGCAGTAAGTCAGGCTCGTTTCCAGTGAGAGTTGGACTCCGCCAAGGTTGCCCTTTGTCACCGATTCTGTTCATAACTTTTATGGACAGAATTTCTAGGCGCAGCCAAGGTGTTGAGAGGATCCGTTTTGGTGGCCTTAGAATCGCTTCTCTGTTTTTTGCAGATGATGTGGTCCTATTGGCTTCATCAGATCGTGATCTACAGCTTTCGCTGGAGCGGTTTGCAGCCGAGTGTGATGCGGCCGGGATGAGGATCAGTTCCTCCAAATCCGAGGCCATGGTCTTGAGCCGGAAAAGGGTAGCATGCCCTCTCCGGGTCGGGGAGGAGGTCCTGCCCCAAGTGGAGGAGTTTAAGTATCTCGGGGTCTTGTTCACGAATGAGGGAAAACTAGAGCGTGAGATCGATGGGCGCAGTGAAGCGGGCGCTGTACCGGTCTGTCGTGGTGAAGAGAGAGCTGAGTCGAAAGGCAAAGCTCTCAATTTACCGATCGATCTACGTTCCCACCCTCATCTATGGTCATGAGCTTTGGGTTATGACCGAAAGAACGAGATCTCGGATACAAGCGGCTGAAATGAGTTTTCTCCGCAGGGTGTCTGGACTCTCCCTTAGAGATAGGGTGAGAAGCTCAGTCATCCGGGAGGGACTCGGAGTAGAGCCGCTGCTTCTCCACATCGAGAGGAGCCAGTTGAGGTGGCTCGGGCATCTGGTTAGGATGCCTCCTGGACGCCTCCCTGGTGAGGTGTTCCGGGCATGTCCCACCGGGAGGAGACCCAGAGGAAGACCCAGGACGCGCTGGAGGGACTATGTTTCTCGGCTGGCCTGGGAACGCCTTGGGATTCCCCCAGAGGAGCTGCTCAAGTGGCTGGGGAGAGGGAAGTCTGGGCCTCCCTACTTAGGCTGCTACCCCCGCGACCCGACCCCGGATAAGCGGACGAAGATGGATGGATGGATGGATGAAATAAGAATTTTTCATTTTTATTCTTTTATTTCGTAACGACTCTTTTCAGCAGAATGCTTTCAGCTGTCAATCAACATTAGTGGGTTGGATCTTCACACCCACTGGCTGATCCTTCACTGTGGCATGTTTCTATTTGGAGTGCAGACAATTTATGACTCGTTGATAAAAAATATTTTAACTTTTTTTTTTTTGACTGAGCGTGCAAGTTCAACATTGTACTGTTTAAACAACACGTCTGAAGAGATCTGAGGTCTGTTAATGTAACTGTTCCTGGCACAGCGTGTTATGAGTTTCCTCATCCGGGACATCAGATTATCTCCTACGATAAAGGAAACATTTGAACCCGATGATCTTTTCTGCAGGAGAACAGTTTGTGTTTTATGATAAAGACCTGGCGTCACGTAAAAGCTTCTTTGTCTCCTTTAGTCGCTCTAGGTCCCGGTCTCGGTCTGGCTCTCCACCCAGACGCTCTGCCTCACGATCCCGCTCTCGATCACCGCCGGCAAAGAGGACCAGGTAAACCCCGAGTCTAGGTGTTTGTTTATTCACTGAAACGAGGTGTGGGCGGTCTACTAAATGTGTAATGCTTAGTGCTGCAAGTTGTCTTTTTTTTGTTTTGTTTTTTACATGTATGGGATTTCACCAGTAGAATAAAACTCCAGGGAGGACCAGATAGATAACATAGATTTTAGAGATCCTGCGTTCCAGATGAAGGTCAGACATGTTTAAAACATTAGTCAGATAAAGAGCTTCATTCTAGTCCAGAAGTACCTGATGGGTAGAGCCTACCTTTAACCAGGAGTAGTCCTGCTGCTGCCATCCTGACTGCCACGTGAGGATAAGATGGACGAACACCAAGATCCTTCAGCCTCGTCCTTAGAGACCCTCAGCCTCTGCTGTCGGCCAGTAGTGGGCTGGAAGGGGTAAAACTACGAGACCTGGGAGGCTTAGGGACATGTAAGGTTAAACCTGCTCTGCTCTCTTTCGGGGTCTGTCCACTCTGTATGGCCTTGCTTCGCAATGATGTCACTTCCTGTGTGTGCACGGTCCAATCGCCATGTTGGAAGACGATCTCCAGTGAGTCAGCGGATCAGACCACTGAGCGATTTGTGTTCATCTGTTCTGGTCCGCGGTGGCTGTTGGGAAAGATCTGGTGGTGATCAACGTTCTTACTTCAGACTCTGCCGTCACAACGAACAAACTGCGTCAGAGGCACCAATCACTCACTCCGATAAAAACAGTAGACTTGTTCATTAGAATATGAACGCTGTGTATCATTCTGAGGAAAAACATCTCACATCACCTGTAGTTTACATGTTAACATGACGCTTAATCGTCTTTTGTTATATAAGAACCATTCCTCACTACAACACCACTTGCCTGCACCCAGCCAGAGGCGTAGTACCTGCAGGTTTGGAGACTTGTAGCGCTCATGAACAAGCTCAGATTGAAAGCTAGAACATACAAAACCGTTTGCAGTTATTTAAAATTGTTCACATGCAGGCGTCAGAATCGTTCAGCGACCTCAACATTTGCTTTAATTGTTGCTTGTCAGCTGGCTCGGGCTTCTCGTCATACTTTAAATTTTCACATTCCTGGACTGTAAACAAATGATGCAGAACAAACATCTGTTCACGCACTTTGTTCGTCTTCCAGCATGGAGGCCGCACGTGCTGTGCACACACACTGCTGACATGAGCGCGGGTGGTCCGTTGTCTTCCGCCTGACCTGCAGAGCCTCGTTTTGACCCTGAAAAGAGAGCAGAGACGACCTCTGATCAGCCTGTTATCTGTTCATCAGAAACATGTACCCGTATGTTCTCTGTAGTTTTTTTTTCCTAAGATCTCACATGTAGCCCTGTTGCACGTAACTTCCCAACCCCGATCCTCACGATCCACCGTCCTGCAGGTTTTAGATGTTTCCCTGCTTCAGCCTGACTGAAATGAACGAGTCGTCGACAGGCGTCTGCCACACTTCATGACAGCCTGAGCAGGTAATGTAATTATTTGAAGCAGGAAACGTGCTGGACGGCGATCCGCAAGGATCAGGGTTAGGACCGCTGATGTTTAAAAAAAAAAAAATGCAGGCTGACAGAGTGAAACATGTACAGTAGTTAGGGAAGGTTAGAGATGAAATTTAAAATGTTTTACTTTAGTCTGAATTGGCTCTCCTGAATTTGAACAGAAATCTCAGGAAACTGAATGCTCATATAAAACTGCACCAGTGGTGTGATTTTTGCGGTAAACATCTTTGCAGCAGTTTTGTTTATTTTTCATATTTTCTTTAAAGCGTGTGGTGGGAGCTGAGCACTGCACAGACACCACAGCTGATCCCAGGCCCAGGGTCTGCCAGCTGGCGGTGTGCACGTCCTGCGGGAGGGTGACTAAACGCTGACCTGAGATCAGCCGTCGACTGCATCTGATGTTAGACAGCGAGAAAGAGGTCGACCTACAGACCACCCCCTCCCCAGAGTGAATGGGTGACTGTGTTCAACCGACGCACACGCTCAGACGAGATCAGCCCGCGCACACGTTCAGTTGTTCATCTAGAGTCACCCAGATGGCCAGCCTTCAGATCTACAGGAGGGCTGACCCACACAGATCAGAGCTGGGCCTTTTAAAGCCCGTTATCTACCTACCAGAGTTCTTCGCCTCTGTCTTAGCTTCTGAAAGTGAGAGAAAGAGCTGACGAGAGATCAGTCTTCAAGAGCCTTCCGGCGCAGTGTCTCTTCGAGTAGTAGTCATCCGTCCTTCAGTCCGTTGATCCTTGGCTTCTCTGTACTTGTTGTTTCTACCGCTGTCTGCAAAGGTAACGAAAAACAAACCCCCTGACAAGCTCATGTTGATGGTGAAAGAAAATGTACGGCTTGCTAAAGTTGAGCCTTAAGCATGCTCAGAGTTGAGATGTGCGGCTGGATGTGTGAGTGTCTGTTGGGCTGAATGTGTCAGACGGGCCGGCTCCATGGGCTGAAGTCTGAGGAGGTCATGCTTTGTTCTTAACCTGTTCCTACATGTTCTGTTTGTCGGGGACTTAACATTTATTGATCAGAATAATTGATGTCAAATTGTGTTTAGTTTTGACCCTTGATGGTAACATCTTAAAATTAACCCTGAAACATGTTAGGATTCATTTGGTTCTTATAAATTAGCATCTGTAGTTGTTCACTAAGACATTTGTAGGTCTTTTGCTCTTAGTTGTTGTTCCATTTCCTCTGTAGCGAACTAAATCCTCTCCGTTTCTGTTTCAGTCGCTCCCGTTCAGCGAGTGCACACCGAAGTCCTACACCTGCAGCGGACTGACTCATGAAGACTTAGTCCCCAGCACTTCCTAAACGTATATCCCCTCAGCCTCTGCATTCTGTCTGCTTTTACAGCCCTGCAGACGCCGTTTACCTCCATAGTTATTACACGTTTGTTGTTGTTGTTGTTGTTTTCTACCCCAGGCTTGGAATCTTTAGTTGTTGGAGCACACAGAAATGTAAAGGATTGTTTCAGATGCTGCGAATAAAGGTCGGAAGCATAATTTTACTTTTAGCAGTAATATTTAAAGCTCATCCACCGATTGCAGCCGAATTGAAAAAGAAACTGCTCAAATGTCAGAATGTGTGCAGCATTCCAAGTTTATGCTTGGTTTGTAAACATAGTTAAGTTGTAACTAAAAGATTTGGTTCTTTCTGCATGCCTTTAAATTTAATGTCCCATTATTGGTTTTGTTTTTTTCTGCTACATCTCCCTTTTACAAACGAGTCGTGCTGCAGAGCTGAATTACCGGTAATCCCATGTTTTTTTTTTTTTTTTGTTCATGTTTCTGTTCCTCTGATTTTAAAATGAAAACAAGTGTTGAAGTTCTGCAGAACTACTGTAACGATTTTTTCTGTTCGTAGATAAATCTTATGACGTGGCAGTTTGAATTTTGATTAAACCTCTTCAACATCATGTTGCTCTTGAATATCGAGTCAAATTTATTTATAAAGCACATTTAAAACGGCAGCTTTACCAAAGTGCTTAACAATAAGGTTAAGGCAGTATTAAAATTAAGATGTAATTAAATGTAAAAAAGCAGAAACAATGAAATACTAAATCACATGTTAAATGTGAAAACAGGTGTGTTTTTAGGAGAGATTTAGAAGCTGTCCAAGTCTGTCTAATGATGAGGGGCAGGTTCTAAAGTTTAGGGCCAATGATCAAAAAGTCTGAGCTTCAACCAGAAGCAGCTGGTCAGATCTCGGCACCCGAGAAGGAACATCTGGTTGAAGCAGGTCAGAGAGGTATGAGGGTGCAAGGCCAGTTGTGGGAGACTTAAAATAAATTATGATACGGTGGCACAGTTAGTAAAGCTGCTGCTTCTCAGTGAGCAGGTTACCCTGGTTCAAATCCCAGTATGGGGATCTTTCTGGGTGGAGTTTGCATGTTCTCTCCGTGTATATGTTGGTTTTCTCCAGGTACTACGGTTTCCTCCCACAGACCAAAAACATGCATGTTAGACTGATTGGTAACGCTAAATTGTCCCTAGGTGTGAACAGTTTTCTCTAATGTGGTCCTGTGATGGACTGGAGACCTGTCCAGGGTGTCCCCCACATCTCGCACAATGATAGCTGGACATGGACACCAGCGACCCCAAAAAGGAAGAAGCGGGTAAAGATGATGGATGGAATTCTGAGACAGGGAGCCTGTGAAGGGAGGACAAAACTGGTGAAATCTAACCTACGAGTTCCTGTTGTAGCTGAGCTTCAGCATTTTGACGAGCTGGAAACATGAAAGACACCTGACTGACCCCAACATAAAGCACCTTACAGTAGTCTAGCCAGGTTGATTAACTATTTTTTTTCAAGGTCAGATCTGGTCAACAAGGACTTGAGTTTAGCTATGTGCCTAAAATGGAAGAAGCTTTTTGTAGAACAGAGTTAATCTGTTTATTAAACGAAGTCAGAGTCTAAAACTGTCCTGAAATTTGTAACAGACTGCTTTAGATAAGGCTCAAGAGAGTCAAGGTTTACAGAGACAGCAGAGCCAGAGCTAAACACAATGACATCAGTTTTATGATCGTTGAAACTAAAAAGTGGTCAATGCCTTAATGTCATCAAGACATTTGGATGGTGCATGAACTATTTGGTTTTAAAGGGCAGATAAATCTGACAATCAGCATAACAATGAAATGAAAGACCATGTTCATTCATTCAACCTTTATTTAGGCAGGTTAATCCCATTGAGCCTCGAGGACTCATTTACAAGAGACATGTCTACAAAGAATGACAACAGCAACAGTAGATTTTCCTTGGACAATCAACAATAGACAATAAGAGAAATACAGTTGTTTTTTTACAAGTTAAACAAAGATGTCAAAGTACCAAAACAGACCGATTACCGTATAAGGCAAATGTAGAAAATCAAAAACCGGAACATGTCTGCATTGTGCTGGTGAAGATTCTCAGTCATCCAGGACATGATAAAATCAAAAAAAAGGTGTTCAATAAGAAACAACTGGACTTTATTTGTAGCAGAAGACATTTTTTGTTTTGTTTTTTGAATGTCCAGAGGACCAGATGTAGCTAAGATTCAGTGATTCCAGATGGTCTGAGATTTGAAAAAAATGACAATGTGAATGGTGCAGAAAAGTCTCAAGGCTCACCATAAAGCGTCACAAATTACATGGGCAAACAAATCCGACGAGGTGGCCCAACTGCAGTTTGAGTTGGGCTGAGGGGGGCTCCAGCCCCCTGTGAAGATATACTGTAATATTCATTTTATTCAAAAGTGCCTTTCAAGACACCCAAGGACACTTGAATGGATGTGGCCATGGGAAACAGAAGTTGGGTCCAGAATCAACAGGTAGAAACAGATCATTTGCAGCAAATAGCAGAGCGAGCTGCCAGAAAATCCTCCTGAAATTAAAGGCTTTAATTGGGGTCTGCAACCTTTACGATCAAAAGAGCCATTTCTGCCCCTTTGTTCACTAAATTAAACTTGTCCAGAGCCACAATACCTGCTACATCTGGGATTCTCAACTGGTGGCCCACAGACCAAATTTGTTGGAGGGCGCTTTTCTGGACAGTAGAAGTGATTTTATAAAACTAAAAATATCTAATGATTTTTAACATTGTTATTTTTTACATTCTGACAAAATAAAATATGAAATTCTTGTAAAGCCAAATTCTTGGCGCAGCCAAGGTGTTGAGAGGATCCGTTTTGGTGGCCTTAGAATCGCTTCTCTGTTTTTTGCAGATGATGTGGTCCTATTGGCTTCATCAGGTCGTGATCTACAACTTTAAAGGTTCAGTATGCAGTTTCTGTAGAACTGCAGCAGTTAGAAATATTTTCAACAGGCAAAGCATTCTGATCCCTCCCCCTCAGAGCCATATGTGGCTCTGCCCCCTTGTGGTCTGTTGAATTTCAAATTCAAGCTCTGTTTTTATTGGCTGATTCAAATTCAAGCTCTGTTTTTATTGGCTGGTTACAAACTCTGTTTTTATTGGCTGGAAAATGGCGGGTCACCTTTTCTTTTTAGAAATGCTTATTTACCACCTGGAGAAGCAAGGGGACAATATTTTTTTTTAATTTTTTTCAGAGATTACCTGGCTAACATCAGTCTGTCAGGAGGTAGTGACAGAGTGAAGAAATATGTTCATAAAAAAAGCTACATACTGCAGCTTTAACTGGAGCGGTTGGCAGCCGAGTGTGATGCGGCCGGGATGAGGATCAGTTCCTCCAAATCCGAGGCCATGGTCTTGAGCCGGAAAAGGGTAGCATGCCTTCTCCAGGTCGGGGAGGAGGTCCTGCCCCAAGTGGAGGAGTTTAAGTATCTCGGGGTCTTGTTCACGAATGAGGGAAAACGAGCGTGAGATCAATAGGCGGATAGGTGCAGCGTCCGAGACTGACCGGGGAGGATGAAGACGTCACTGGTCCGGTTCTTCTTCAGCCCGGCTCCGATGCTGCGCAGCACAAGAGACTAATAGGTGTCCCTATTGAGTTTGTTGATTCCTATAAATATTTGGGTGTCCCGGTCGATTCGCATCTCTCTTTTAAACTCCACGTGGAAAACCTAGTAAAGAAACTGAAATAATAATAATAATAATGTCCTTTTTTGTCATCTGTGTATGTTTCCCATACACAGATGACATTCGTCTCTGCATTTAACCCAACCACCACCAGGTGGTGCATTGAGCAGCCATAGAAAGCGACCGGGGAGCTGGAGAATTAGGTGTGCACTCATAGACACCCCAAGGTGTGTAGTGGCCGGGGCGCGAACCCGCGTCCTTCGGGTCCCAAGTCGGAAGCCCTGCCACCAAGTTAAACTGGGTTTCTTTTTCAGAAATAAATCATGTCTAACACTGAATGCTAGGAAACACCTTGTATCTGTGACTTTCCTTCCCTCCATTGATTACTGTGACATTATCTACATGAATGCTCCTTCAAGCACCCTGCAGATGTTGGATGTTGTCTATCATAGTCCACTAAGATTCATAACTGGCTGTGATTATCATACCCTGTATTCACTGGTTAATTGGACATCATTAACCTCACGCAGACTCTTCCACTGGTACATTTTCATCTTTAAATCACTTCTTGGTCTGCTGCCTTCATACATCTCCTCCTACATGTCTGTGTGAGTGCAGCTACAGCGTGCGCTCTCAGGACATGATTACCTGCAGTGTTCCGTCAGTGAGGACTGAGCTTGGAAAAAGGGCCTTCTCCTACTCCGGTCCTGCTTCTTGGAATATCTTACATAAAGATCTGAAGCTCTCGGCCTTGACTTCTCTAAATGGCTTTAAGAATCTGTTGGAATCCTGGCAAAAACCAATGCAGACATGTTCCTGTTTTTGATTTTCTACATTTGCCTTGTAATCTGTCTGTTTTGCTACTTTTATATCTTTGTTTTTAACTTGTTAAAAATAAAAAAATCTGTATGCCTCCCTTATGATTGTCTATTGTTGATTGTCCAAGGAAAATCTACTGTTGCTGTTGTCATAATTAGCCAGGTCTCTCTTGTAAATGAGTCCTAGAGGGTCAGTGGGATTAACCTGCCTAAATAAAGGTTGAATGAGGGGTCACCTGGCCGGCAGGATGCGTTCAGACTGACCGATGGGGTGGGAGCGGCCGGTCCTGGGCCGAAATAATTTTTGGGACGGTCCTGTCCAGCTCTCTGAGTCACTGAACACCGAATTCGGTTGAAAGGTGGATCAACTTTAGTCCTGTTTGAAAAATGGGTCAGTTTGATGATAAAAAGTCTACAGAGAAGCCGGGGGAGCAGCGTCCATCAGCTCGCCGGAACCGGAAGTGAATGTTTCCTCAGGAAAGACCCTAAGGGGAACAGATGCAATGAAAACAGAAGGGGTCTAGCCTTGCGGGGCCCCACAGGAAAGAGGCACTGAAGCAGATAAACTACAGTATTACCAACATTAACACAAAAACTCCTGTCACTCAGATAAGAACGGACTCATTCTAATGCCGCACCTGTAATCCCAACCCAGTGTTCTTGTCAACAGTGTCTAGCAGCGGTAAGGTCCACAAACTGGCCAGAATCATTTGATAAAAGAATGTTGTTACAAACCCCTCACTAAGGCTGTTTCAGTGCTGTGTAATTGTTACAAACCAGTCTGAAAAATGTCACAAAATCAATTTTCATTCAAAAACTGGTTTAACTGAATAAAACCTATTTTCTTCAAGATTTTTAGAAAGAAAGGGAGGTCTTGAGACTGGTCTGAAATTTGAACAAGTTAAAGGGTAAAACGTTTAAAAAATGATGCAGGGATGGGATCATCAGGGAAACCAGAGGGTTTCATATGACCAACGTTTAAAAACAAGAGAGATGGATTTAAACTGATTGAAGACAGCTGATCAGGGGATAAAGACGAGTCAGCTGTGGAGTGTGGAATCAATGACCTAATCGACTCGACCTTTTCAACAAAAAACTTATAAGTGAGGCCTCCTTGCTGAATGAGGCCCGTTACGGTGTTAAAAAGAACACGGGGATTATGACTGAGGCAATAATTTGGGAGAAATATTTGTTGTTGTTTTTTTGCTTAGTGTGAGGAATGCTGCTTATCGTGTTCTGTGTGGACGTCAGTGCAGGATATAAAAAGAAACGGTTCCTAAATTTAAATTTCAACTCAACTAAATCACAAGTTCACTTCAGTGCCAGTGATAAACTGCAGATTTCTGACTGCACGAGCCTGAAAGGAAAGTTAATTGTAAGGTTCTGATGCTGCTCAAAACCCAAGTACAGTACAGTACAGATAGATAAATCTAACAAGGTAGAGTCGGGTCCTCTGGACGTATTCTAAACGTTTCGTCTTTCATCCAAAAGACTTCTGCAACAAACTCAGTGTTATCCCACAATCTGCGGCGGAAGCGGTCTCCAGCTACAAGTACTTGGGTGTGCACCTGAATGACAACCTCGACTGGAGCAACAACACCAACCTGATCATAAAGCTCATCAGAGACTACTTCGTCAGGCGGCTGAGACGAGCTGGACTGGGAACCTCAGTCCTCACCTCCTTCTACAGGTGTGCAGTGGAGCATCCTGTGCTCCAGCAACAACGTGTGGCATGGAGGCTGCACAGTTGCAGAAAGAAAAGCTTTACAGAGAGTGGTGAAGGCTGCACAGAAGATGTTGGAGTCAGTCTCCTCACCATCACAGACATTTATACCTCCAGATGCAGGAAGAGAGCCACCTGCATCATGAAGGACCCCACTCACCCAGCACACACGTTTTGCCCCACTCCCCTCAAGCAGGAGGTTAAGGAGCATTAAGTAGGAGTGGTGGTGCAATGGTTAGAGACGGTGGGTCTGTGATCGGAAGATCGCCGCCGGTACAAGCCCCGGTACTGATAACATTTTTAAAAAACGGGTGAAACACCCACACCTGCCTCCACCCTCATTCGCCCCACTCTGGACCCCTGAGCAAGGCCCTTAACCCCCACCATCTGCTCCCTTAACAGGTCTCTCTTGAAAATGAGTTCTCGTGGTGGATCAATGAGACTACCTGGGTAAACAATAAAGGGTAAGTGTAGAACCAGACTGAGGAACAGCTTCTACCCTGAGGCTGTTAGACTCATGAATATCAAACTAGAATAATCACTGTGAAAAATCACATCATGTTGCTGCTGATCTGTTTCAAGTTGCTGTGTTCACGTATCTGCATAGACTCATGTTCGTGCTGCTGTTCGACATATTTTTAATTGTTTTTATGCTATTAATGCTTAGTGTATTTTTAGTTGATGTTTTTCTTAGTTCATGTCTTGGATCTTATTACTGTTTTTATTTTACATTTTATTTTTGGATGTAACTGGGACCCTGAGTACACAATCTCGTTCCTCCACATGTACCACATGTGGTGCGAATGACAAATAAAGAAACTGACACTGATAAGCAGCACCTTCTCATTAGTGGACCAACCAGATTGTTCTTGTCCTTTTCAAAAGAGCAGTTCACTTCAGTTTCTGTTCTGATGGCACAAGTTTCAGCCCATAGGATGTGAAACTAGCATTACAGCACTGTAAGAGGGGGGAACATGGAGGCCTCCGCCCCTGTTTAATGATGGATGAGTTCTCACAACGATGGCGTCTTCACTCAAACCAATGTTCCCCTCAAGGAACTGGCCTGCAGACGAGATGTTCTCATTTTGGTTTTTCATTATTTGTAAGGCACAATCATAACAAATTACAATAAATAAATGCTTGAAGTATGTCACTGCAGTGAAACTATATGAGTTTCATTTTCCGAAACTTTAACTTTTTCACAATATTCTCATTTTGTGAGATGCGCTTGTAAGACGAGTTTGTTGCAGACTGAAAAAGACTTTGATAAACGACAAAACATTTCAACAAAGAAGAGCTCAACCTGGTTGTCATCACTTCTTGTTAAAACCTGGTCTCTTTATGAGTTCCCGAGGCTCAGTGGGATTAACCTGTCTAAGGTAGGTTTATTTTGTTTGGGATCTAAGCAGCACGTGCTGCTTTTAGTATTGTGTAGGATTTTTTTTTATTCTTAAGAGGCTGTTGCACTTCCCATTAAACTCCTTAAATCTACTTTATTTCCAGTATTACCAAAAACATTCATGTTACAAAAAAGCTTGTTTTACCCTCAAAAATGCTTGTGTACTCAGTGTGTTGAGTAATCATCAACAACAAGGCAGACTACCATGCAAGGTGCTTTTTCCAGACCTACCGGGAGCAACTCAGGGTAAAGTGTCTTGCCCAAGGACACAACGACACATGGCGTGGGGAACCGGGACTCGAACCGCCAACTTTCGGATCGGGGGACGACTGCCATTACCACTACGCCACGGCCATATAATTATGTACTGTACTGTGAAATAAATAATATTGCGTAGCCTACAGCCTAACATGCAAACTTGCCTTCAGGCCCAGGCCTCCCTCAAAAGAGATCTGGGATCTCAATGGGATTTTCCTGGTTAAATAAATAAAAAAATGTTACAAACATTGCCTTTTATTTATTTTTTTATTTTTTATTAAGCTTTCATCAACATTACAAACGTGTCTGTCAGGTATTAACAGGTACAAAGGTAATACTGTATTCAAGTATAAAAAAGAACAAGACAAGTAGCCTATAAAAAGTTACAAAAGGTAAAAATGTATAAAAAAAAATTTACACAAATAAATTCATTCATTTATACGTACATTCATTTTCTAGAACTGAGAAGATTTTGCTGTCTCAAGACTGTTCACGCTATCTGTTTTCCTATTGGCTGGCAGTGGTGTCAAAGCCAGATTGACAGCTGATCGAGCCTATCACGGAGCGTAGTTTCGTTACGATGGGTGTGGTCACGCCTGCCATGTTCTTCATCAATTTTCCGTCCATTTCGCTTCACCGTCACTACCGCCGTTCTTTTTAACCGGGACAACATGGCTACTGCAGCGAGCCGCTACCACAGTGAAGACGGCAGGGCAACGAAACGACTCAAAACCGACGGAATGGCCACGGTCAGTTAACTTTAACTTTGCCTAACATTATGCTGCTGGCAGAGTGAATGCAGCTTTCTCGTTTCCTCTTATTTTCGGCAGTTAACAATTTGCAGCCGCTTAAAACGTCACGACGCCGTCGTCCCATAAAACACTTTATTAAAAAAAAAAAAAAAGTTTAGTCATTTAACCTCGTGCTTTTAGAGTGTACAGGGCATCTCCGCGCATTTACTTCGACATGTGCTCATTCTGTTCAACCTGAATGGGATCGAGGAAGGGCGGCTTCCCGGGCCTCGACGGGGTCCGGCTTTGTTCTTCCAGTAACGGTGAACGTTAGCCGGATGCTAACCAAGTACACGGGGACGTTAGCCGGATGCTAACGGGGACGTTAGCCGGATGCTAACGGGGACGTTAGCCGGATGCTAACGGGGTCGTTAGCCAGATGCTAACAGCACAGTTTAACACAAGATGACCGATTAAATCGCGTTTTTTGTGTGGAAAAGTTTGCTTGCACGACTGTCCAAATGAATCCGTAAACGAGGACTAGAAGATTAAATTCTGGCGGTATTTGAGATACGAGCACACGAGGCTGATCGCCCCCTCCTCCATTTTGTTTAACTACAATTCAGCGTGTCCTGCCAGGGTCCAACCATAAACACGTCTGAGGTCCTAGAGTCGTTCTTTTCTTGGGTACGGCGGAATGTTAACCGTTTTTTTTCTTGTAGGGATACGAAGACCCGCACAAGACCCAGCCCTCGGTGGTGGTTCATGTCCGGGGTCTGATGGACGGAGTGACGGAGGCTGAGCTTGTGGAGGCCCTGCAAGAATTTGGAGCCATCAGGTAAGATGAAGAATGAAGATAAACACGTGTTGTTTTGTAAAATGGGCTCTTCCTCTGAGAGGTCATCTCCTGCAAACACAAGAAAATTATTTACAAAACCACAACATAAAACAAACAATACATGAAATGAAAGGAGGCAGAAGAAGAAAAAAAAATCTTATTTCTGCCCCTTCTTCAAACAAAATTAATTCAAACAATCAATTCAAATAGCAATCGCATGTATAAAAAAATATATATTTAATGATTTCTCACACAAAACCATAAATAGTAATTTGCATATAAACCAATTTATGAATAGTTATTAGAAATTTTGTTTTAATCATTTTCTTAAATATAGATATTGACTTTGCAATTTTTATATCAAGTTCCAAACAATTCCACAGTCCTATTCCCTTTACTAAAGTAGACCTACTCTTTAAAGCTCCACTGACATGTTCTTTTAACATTTCAAAAAATGGCACAACATATATAAATATTAAGATAGACCTCTGACCGTTTTTGCTAAAATAATGTTAAATGAATGAAAATTTCTCTCAAAATAGTTTAAAATTAGCGCCGTTTTTTTAGACCGTAAATCCGGATCTTCCGGTCACGTGTCAGCATTCCTGTTTCTGACGTCACGTCCGATACTGAACTCTGCTCAAACGACAAAAATATAGACGCATCCGTCGAATTTAGCCATTTAAAACTACATTATAGCGAAGCCAAATCGCTATAATGTAGTTTTAAATGGCTAAATTCGACGGATGCGTCTATATTTTTGTCGTTTGAGCAGAGTTCAGTATCGGACGTGACGTCAGAAACAGGAATGCTGACACGTGACCGGAAGATCCGGATTTACGGTCTAAAGAAACGGCGCTAATTTTAAACTATTTTGAGAGAAATTTTCATTCATTTAACATTATTTTAGCAAAAACGGTCAGAGGTCTATCTTAATATTTATATATGTTGTGCCATTTTTTGAAAAGTTAAAAGAACATGTCAGTGGAGCTTTAAACTAGTTCTGTATTGTGGCGTAACAATTATATATGTTCCCTTGAGATTATACTGTACAGTAATTACTACGGTAGTCCTTTTTACAAAAAGCCTTTGGATGTTTGAGGGTAATGAGAAATTCTGAGCTTTGATCAATAATAAAAGAATATTATAGTCAATCAAATCATAAAACTTTAGCAATTTCAATTTGTAAAACAAATACATTTATTTATTTAAATGTATTCATTTCAAATTTAAAAGAACGCAAAAAACTATTTACAATTTCACATAAATAAAAAATAAATTTCATTCAACCTTTATTTAGTCAGGTAAATCTTTTGAACCTCATGGGCTCATTTACGAAAGCGACCTGCTAAAACTAAAGAACAATGAACAGCAGTGATAGAATTTCATTAAACAATAAACAAACAAACAATAAACAATAGAAAACAAAAAGAGAGAAAAAAACAAAATATTTTTTTTTCTTTTTTTTAACAAAGTATCAAAAAACTAGCAAAACATTATAAGGTAGACGTATAAAATCAAAGACAGGAACAAATCTGCATTGGTTTTTGCCAGGATTCCAACAGATTCTGAAAACCATTTAGAGAAGTCAAGGTCGAGAGCTTCAGATCTTTTTGTAAGAAAAAAAAATAAAAAAACAGTACATGAAATGAAAGGAAGCAGACGGATAAATGTAGCTTGTGGTTTGTTTCAGTTATGTGGTTGTGATGCCGAACAAACGCCAGGCGCTGGTGGAGTACGAGGACATGAACGGATCATCTACAGCTGTGACTTACGCTGCAGACAACCAGGTGTACATCTCTGGCCACCCAGCCTTCATCAACTATTCTACCAGTAAGAAGATTTCCAGGCCTGGAGACTCGGAAGACTCCAGAAGCGTCAACAACGTTCTTCTCTTCACCATCATGAACCCCATCTACCCCATCACCACGGTACGCACACAAGGTTGAAGGTGCTCGTTGCAAACTTTGCAATTCGTCTGAACTAAAATCTATGCTGACATTTATCAAATGGTGCAGTTTGAAAGGGTTTACTTGTAGTTTTCCAGACGCGCTGATGTGCTAATTTGAAGTGCAGGTATGTGCTCAATGTAAACAAAGTGCCGTTCTCTGCAGAAAAACGCAAACTCTGTGTAATATGGGATGGTTAGTACTTTCATGTTAAAGTTTCTGAAGTTGTGTTTGTTGCGGGGTGTTTGTTGTGACATTGTTAAAGTCATCCAATCTAATGATGATCCAGGGATTAAATATTAAAATGACACTGCTTTCAACCAATTAACAAAACCTTTATTTATACAGACTAATCACATTGAGTCTCAGAGAATCATTTACAAGTGCGACCTGTTTTGTACAGACAAAAGTAAGGAAAAGAGAAAACACAAGGTTTAAAGGACAACACCCAACGTGACAGTAACAATTCACCATATTGGATAATTACTGTAGTAGAATATGTCTATTTTCATTTTTGCATTTGGGCCAGGCGAGTATTAAAAAAAAACGAAGTCCCGGAAACCCGGCCGAAGATTGCCGGAGTGACATCAATACAGGCTCCACTCAGAAGGCAGGAGTGAGTTCGCGATGGAGGCTTATGACAGTGAGAGCCGCGGATGTGCGCTCAGAATATGATCAGTGTGCGACCACAGGATTAATCAACAGGCAGATTTATTAACAAGGGAAAATTAAAAATGTTTCGCTTTTTTTTTTCCCCCCTCTCTGATCAGCGGAGGTAGAGCTGTCTCTGCGCGCGCTGGTCACTGTAGCCAGCCAGCTGTACTTTTATTACTGAGGAAATATTAAAAATGACACGACAACTTGTACACGTCTGACGTCTGTCCCACAATAAATACGTTGCGGTCCAGTTCAGCTCAGCTCCACGCCTCTTTTGGAGCCGCGCTGCGGCTTCATTTCTGAACAAGTTTATTTGAGCGGGACCTACCTGCATTCACCTGTTGTCTTGTGAATGACCCGAGGAGGATTAAAGCCGGACTGGTCTGTGCGGGAATAGCGCTGGTTTGACTTATGAAAAGGGTAAAAAGCCGAGCTGGCTTCATGAGGAAATTAATGAATTTGTCGCGAGCGAGCGAATTAATACATAGTTCCCAGACACGCCCCCAGTATTGCGCAAACCGGTTTTCGCACCACATCTAAAGGCAGAAGAAGGCAAGATGGCGAACTAGCAGAGCAAATTATACGGACAATAACACGAGCTACCACAGCTTCACCAAGGAACAAGAGCAAACTGGCAGTGGTCGAGTTAAATGAGTTTGAGAAAGAAATCATGGCAGACGAATCAGACAACTTGTCACAAAGTAGTTACTCCGATATCATTAATTATTTAATTAATACAAGGAGCGAGCCACACCGGCTTCACAGCTTTAAATCCAAAAAAGATGTGTAAACTGTCTCAATCAGATCTAACCAGCTAAAAAAAGGTTTAACTAAAATAACACACAGCCAACAAACAGTCCAAGCTGAACACGGACCAGAACCAGCACTTTTGAGTCTTACCGTGTTGGAAGTTAGCATGTTGTTAGCATCTGGAGCGTGGCTCGCGGGAGCTCAGGTCGGACGGCGTGCATCCGCTGAGGCGGCCGCGGAGGCACGTCCACGTCCCATGGGACCGACGCGTCGCCCGCACGACTTGGCTCCCGTCCTCCTTCTCCAACTGGGACGGTCTGGTGGACCGTGAGGAGCAGAGGAGGCCATTGTCGCGTTAGCGAGATGCTAAGCTAACAGCATGCAAGACGGTTTGCTAAATAATGAAAAAAAAAAAAACAGCTCTAACACACAGACAGTTGTACTCTAACATTGTTCTGACATAGTTTCACAAAATGATTTATGTAGAATATTTTGTTTACCGGCCAAAAGGACGACGTCTTCCAGAGCAGATCAAAGCCAGACTCAGAGAGTGAAGGAGCTGCAGTCCAGCTTCTCCGATGAGATAAATCCTTCACGTTTTCTTTTTTTTTGATTAACTGAAACCTGCGCGTTGCCCAAACGTCTACCCGACTGGAACACCCACTGACACAACACGAAGTAACCATTGCAATTAATTAGAAATTAACAAAAAAAACAACGTGAAAAATGGACATCTATCAGAATGCGCTCCAACTGCTGCTTAGCCTACATGTGGGAGGGTCAAAAAGGACAACCCACAGATGTGACGTCACATGGGAACTATGTATAGTGTCCTACGTGGATGCGCGACCTCTAAATATTTCCTGGTGCAGTTGTGGGTACAGCTGGACCAGCGCTCTGTTTTTATTTATTTTTTAGAACTTCTTAATAAGATATAACACCGCTGCAATGAAGCTACGTTGATGCATGCTTGTTATAACTCTGCATGCATTCAAGGCGGAAACTTCAGCGACGTCAATGCCCATATATGGAGAGGGGCAGATTTTCCAGGAGCTGTGGCTAAAATCTGCTATAAAGCGTTATTTCTCTACAATATAAATAAACGCTCAATAAACGCTCCTGTTTCATTATTTAATTAACTACTAAATATTAATGGCGATGCAATTTGAAAACATGGTGAGTCATGGACTTTAAAATCATTTTAAATAGTATCTCGCACTATGCCCTGGCCGGGGCGCAGTGTGAAAGTTGGAGAGAAAAAGACCTGAATAGACCATAAACAACACATAATGACATTTATGAGAAGGAGGCCGACAAAGATGGTGAGTTGTCCGTAAACACTGCCGGAAAGTTCCAATCCTGATAAGAGATGTCTATCAGCCGGCTCTGCTCTGATTAATTAACAGAACCAGAGCCACAGTTTGACCCAGTCGTAGTCGGGCGTTCCTGCTCTGTCAGCATCTTCTAGGTGTAGAAAAAATTTCTAACTTTTTTTTTTTTTTTCCTGTGTTAATTTATGGCCGCAGGTTAGTCTTGTTTATAATGACTGTCAATGTGTTGTTGTTTCTGTGTGTTTGTTTTTCTGTGCCGGTGATTATCTTCTCTACAAACGCATCAAATGCACACTTTTCTGCAAATTCAATTTGACAAGCTCTCAGGAGGTGACCAGAATCTTTCATTGAGTGTCAAGTGACTCATAAAAGTTAACGTTGTCAAAATTGATACACGCGTGCAGCTTTATTTAACATTTGCTGCTGTTACACTTTATTTTAAGTGTTGCCTGTTACCTGGCGTGTGGAGAAATGTGTTTCGGTTACAAGCTAAGGCAACGGTTTTACTGTAAGAATGCTTGTGATTAAGTTTTATTGTGTTGGTTCTCACTCAAAGGATGAGAGGTCCAGATGGACGAGGTATGCCCAAACTTACTGGTAGAGAAATAAAATGTTTCTGGAACACTTGACATGATAAGGAAACAACATTCTTGAGCAGAATTGAATCAACTGATGACTAGTCACTCTACGTGTGTGTGTTTTGAAGGAAGGTGAGATCTGATTGTGCATTGATGTTGTGCAGATAACATTATTTTCTTGTATGTTGTCTCAGGATGTCCTCTACACCATCTGCAACAACTGTGGTCCTGTCCAGAGAATCGTCATCTTCAGGAAGAATGGTGTCCAGGCCATGGTTGAATATCCTTTGAAACAGCTGCAGCCCAACATTTGTCTCATGTTCTCATTGACTGTATTGAATTACATTATCGTCACAGTTATAACAGAATACAGTGGTGTCAAATGAATGCTTCACTGCAGTAACTGGTGTCATTTTCTCTACAGTGGTTAGTTTGTAATTCACCCAGATGGATGTTCCCTGTCGCTGCAGATCTCTAGTGGAGTAAAATATTAAGTGCAAGTTATTAAGCTTTTCATAATAGTGTTCTCTTTTTGTGGTTTAAATGTTGTCAGTCCACTACTACCTGCATGTAACAACTAGAAAAACAAACACTTGTCTTCCCTAACTCTGTCATCACATTCGACTCGGTGCAAAGTGCGCAGCGAGCCAAGGCGTCACTCAACGGAGCAGATATCTACTCGGGCTGCTGCACCCTGAAGATCGAGTATGCAAAGGTACCACACCAATCCGTGGCTGGCGTGGCATTTACACAATAGCTATGTTTCCATCCAATTTAAATTCGATTTTTGAGCGAATTTTAGAAAATTTCGCTAAAATGTAAATTAAAATTATGAGGATCAGAAGTGTTTCCATTAACTGGCTTGAAGCGCATCTGCAATGCCACGCAAAGCGTCTCTACGTCAGACGTCAGCGTCATTACGTCACACGTCAGCGCCATACGTCAGACGTCAGCGTTACGCACTTCCACAGTAAACAGGAAGTAGCGTTTGAAAACAGACATCTCGGCAAAATGGAGAGAATATTTCAGGTATGTGTTGCTATCGGGCAAGTTGTATTTATTCTGTCATGCCAACTAGTTTTAGCGATGTTACATGTTGTCCGGAGCGGAAACAGCTGATCAGTCACGTGACGTGAATGTTCGCTGCGGCAGAACTGAGTCGGCTAATCTGTTTCCATCTGTCGTTTAGCCGACTCAGCTCTGAATCGACTCCCCAAAAACTACCTCAAGCGAGCGTATAAACTTTAGAGCGACTTAGAGGAAGTTAACTCGAATTATGCCGTTTCCATTTAGCTTTTCTGATGCGATGCTTCATAATGCGCACCTAGAAACCTTGATGGAAACACGCCTAATGTGGGTTTAGTTACCGGTAGCTTTTCAAAATATAAACATCTAAAATGAAAACGATACGAGAGCCTCACTGGAGGAAAACAAATTAAGTCTCCGTTTCACCTGGTAAAACACCTTTACCACACAAGGATCACATAAAATATGAATTTGTCAAATAAAAAAACAAGCATTCTTACTAGAGTAAACTGACTAATCGGCTGGAACCAGCTACACAAACATCTGCTTAAGCCTCATCTGTCCAGACCAAACTGATTCCTAACTGGGGAAATGAAGCTGCTTCAACCAGCTCACAATAAGCCACAATTTAGTTTTAAGAAGAAACACTCTTGTATTCAAGGTTCTTTATTGTCATTCACATCACATGTGGTACATAAGGTGAAACAAAACTATGTACACAGGGTCCCACTTGCATCCAACAAAAATACAAATTGTAAAGAGAACATGTAATAAGATCCAAGACAAAACATACACCAAACTAAGAATACATTAATGTACAAGACAATGCGCCAAACAGCAGCACGAACATGAGTCTGTGTGAGCAGATGAGGACGAATGAACACCGCAACATGAAATAAATCGGCACATATCAACAACCAAGTGGCATTACGGTGACTTTTTCCACAGTAGTTTTCACAGTTATTATCCTGACTAGAGATTCAAGAGTCAAACTGTTTCAGGGTAGAAGCTGTTCCTCAGTCTAGTGGTTCTGCACTTAATGCTCTTCTGCCTGAGTGGAGTGGGGCAAAAAGTGTGTGTGTTGGGTGAGTAGGGTCCTTCATGATGCAGGTGGCCCTCTTCCTGCATCTGGAGGTGTAGATGTCTGTGATGGTGGAGATAATTATTATAGATCAGATTTAATCTGTGGTTCTGGGACCTTGTACAAACCAGATTCCAAAAATGTTGGGACACTAAACAAATTGTGAATAAAAACTGAATGCAATGATGTGTAGATGGCAAATGTCCATATTTTATTCGTAATAGAACATGGATGACGGATCAAAAGTTTATTCTGAGTAAATGTAACATTTTAAAGGGAAAATGTGTTGATTCAAAATTTCAGTGTCAACAAATCCCAAAAAAGTTTAGACAAATAGCAATAAGTGGCTGGAAAAAAGAAATTGAGCATATAACAAACAGCTGGAAGACCAATTAACACTAATTGGGTCAATTGACAACATGATTGGGTATAAAAAGAGCTTCTCGGAGTGTCAGGGGCTGTTTACACGGCGCGTATTTTGAGTGAAACCGCACCTTTCTCTCTGCAGTTCTGCTGATCGTTTACACGACACCACTGGCCCCCCCTCTTTGAATCCGAAGGTTTCTGAATCCACCTCTCAGAGTGAAGGTTTTTTGCTGACCCCCCGTTGATAACATAAACATCTCCCGCTGAACTTTTGTTTGAGCCACAAGCGCGCACACGCACGCACGGACAGCCGGCATTTCTATCAACAACATGGCGGCGAACACGCACCGCTTTTTGAACTACAACTGATGGAATATATTTTGATTCTCATATTTAATTAATCTACACCTGAATGTAGCTGCATCTGTGTTGGAACAGACACAGTCTGATCCAGTTCTAATGTCACTGTTTATTAAACGAGGCAGGCAGATATTTCACGTGTCACGCTGCACTATAACATACTATCTGCTAAATAACAGTTTAACAATAATAAACAGTATTTATGTTAGCGTGGGAGATATACAGTATAAAGTTATCTGAGCTAAATGAAGCTTTCTGGACTCGTTACGTCATTTAAATGATTCGTAACATGCTTCATATTATTAAAGTTGAAAATGAGGACACCAGGTTTATTTATTTTATTCAACACCACAAACTGTATATCACACACACTGAGAATTAAATTAAACATGTTAACCGAACTGTTATGAACTGGACTCTGCTGTTTTCATCCTGGTGGATAGTCCCATCCTAACCGGTCCGTTTGTTGGAAGGACAGCTACTCGACCTCACAGGAAAAAAAATAAAAACTCAGTTGGTTGTTGTGTGATCAAAGTAAACACAAGCAAACATTATTAAGAATGTTGATTTACCTGCTGTAAATCAGCTGTTTATCACGGACTAAAGTCCGACATCGTCAACTCCGTTCTGGTCCACTCAGCGACCGGTGTGGAGCTTGTTAGATGAAGTGGGTTCCACTTGGTGTCAAATCTGTCAACTCATCCAAAATCTAGCTTTAACTTGTTAAGTTGTTGTTAGCTGAACTTTTAGCGCCAGAGGAAAACAGACCAAGGCAGCAAGCATGCGCATTAGTGAAGGTTCAAAAATTCACAGCGCCATCTAATGGCCCGGCATGGTAACTACAGTGGATTCATGAGTGCGGGGGAGTGGATACATGCGGGGGGGGGGGAGTCATACACACAGAATCCGTCTGTGTCAACGCAGATCTTTTCCTCTAATTAACATACCCAAAACCTCCATTTCCCCCCACCGTGTCCGTGTAAACGGGGATCACCAATTCCACCATTGTTGCGCAGAAAGGTAGTGCAGCAATACCAGAATGGTGTTACCCAGCGTAAAATAGCAAAGACGTTTTAAGTTATCATCATCAACCGTGCATAACATCATCAAAAGATTCAGAGAATCTGGAACAATCGCTGTGCGTAAGGGTCAAGGCCGTAAAACTCTACTGGATCCTCGTGATCTCCAGGCCCTTAAATGTCACTGCACCTCAAACAGGAATGCCACTGTCAAGGAAATAACAGAATGGGCTCAGGAATACTTCCAGAAAGCATTGTCAGTTAACACAATCCACCGTGCCATCCAGATGTTGCCAGCTGAAACTCTACAGTGCAAAGAGGAAGCCATTTCTAAGCAAGCTCCACAAGCTCAGTAGCCTGGCCCTCGCCATTCCTACGCAGCTCCGCTCAATTCTCATTTCCCTTCACTGCTGGGTCTGGGACTTCTCCCATAGACAAGGATTTCTCCAGCTGATTTTTGATCGGACCAATCGGAGAACAGAAAGGGCGGAGTTTCTGGCCCCTAACCCACGCCCCCACCTGTCCCAGCGCGCAGCCAGCGAGCATTCGCATGTTCTCATTCAAAGCGATGCAGGACTGTTTTATATGTGACACAACTGTATTAAATTCCCCTTCTTAATCCCTTATCTGGAGTTTTGTTTTTTTGCCAAAAGTCAAGTGATCGCTCCCTCCTCCTCTCCCTCCGCTGAGTGCAAATGAATGAGGAAATGCCTCAGGTTGTCACGAGAGAATTAAACTCGGGTTTTACGTTGCTGCCCGAGTCCCTGCAGATTTTCTGGTCTTCTGGTGTGCTGGACCAGCGCTCCATGGTTTTATTTTATTTTTTTAGAACGTTTTATTAACATATAAACACAGAATATGCAGCTGCAGCGAGAGAAAATGCAGCAGGAGGCGGAGCAGATGTCAAGTTCAACAGACCACGGGGGAGCAGCCATATATGGCTCTGAGGGGGAGGGAGCAGAATGCTTTTCCCTGTTCAAAATTTTTCTAAGATCCAATGGTTTTGTTCCTCAGCAGAGGCCACGCCTCCAGCAAGAATCGGTTCTCTATGGAGAAAGTCCAGACCCTAGTACGAAGCGAAGTGAAGGACAAGGGTCTCGTTTTAACCAGGCTACAAGCTCATGCCTCCTACCCACCGCCCCCGGCGTCGGGCGGCTGAAGCGGCCGGTTTACCCCGGTTTACATTCAAAGTCTATTGAGGAGACGCGTGGAGTCACGGCGAACAAGGAAGCGGCGAGATTCAACTGATCGAAGCGGCGCGGTGGCAGCCTGCACACGCACGCGCGCGTCGCCGTCGAGCCGCCAACGTCCCAAATGTTGATCTCTGGCGGCTCGACGCATCCGGCAAACAGTCGGGAGAGCCTCGCTATCTGATTACACAACCACAACGGGACTTTTTTCGGACTTTTTAAACTCACCGGATCGAGCCTCCAGGAATTGGACCCAAACTCCGGTAAGAAACGTGGCATTTTTACAGTTGCTGCTGACAGGCTGCTGTCCTCTCCAGTGTAGATCACCCCAAACATAAAAAAAAGTTTTAATCTCATCGAAGACCGTCGGAGGTGCAGTTAAAACAACAACTGAACCCGGAAAACAAGCCAGAGACCCCTCCCTCTGCTACCCCCTAGTGTACGTCATCAGACGGTGTTCAGTGGTTCAGTGGGACCGTGACCAGCGGCAAAAAGGGGACGGCAGGCGCGTTTCGAGTAGTGCAGTGGGTAGGAGGCATCAGACGTTTGCACTGGGCCAGGGGTCATTTAAAGACCGTGTAAAGTGAAATTAAATGTGTGTTTTTAGTTTGTCACATGGCATAAATATGTGTTATTAATCACCCATTTAAATCTGACTGATTAAAAACATTGTTTACCTTATAAAATTAAGTCTCAAAAATCATGAAAAAACATGATTTTGCCTTGGTCTGGAACGCTAGGGGCGTGTCAGTGCGTGGGCGTGGTTTCAGGCAGCTGCGCTCGTCCTGCTCGTGTCCCACAGTGGAGAGTCAGAGAGTCTTTATTGTCATTTGCACCGCATGTGGTACATGAGATGAAAACGAGATTATGTACACGAGGTCCCAGTTACATCCAACAACAATGAGAGAGAAAAACAGTAATAACATCTAGAACTAACTAAGAAAAGCATCAACTAGTAATACACTAAGCCTAATATAGTGGGAATAAACAGCAGCACGAACTAGGGCTGAAACAACGAATCGATAAAATCGATAAAAATCGATTTTTAAAAGTGTTGGCAACGAATTTCATCATCGATTCGTTGTGTCGCGCGATTATGCATCTTTCACGGCGCCGCGGAGCTGTTTTGTTCACCGGTGAAGCTTTTGTCAAAGCTGGCTGAGCCTGGCTGAATAAAGTTTGAAAAAAAAAAAAAACTGCAGCGTCAGCGTGCTGCGCCTGCGCGTGTGTGTGGCTTCTGAACTGAGCGAGGAGGGAGGAGGAAACAGCAGAGACTGTTTTCAAAGTCTATTTTACAAATGACCGACGCGACGCAGAGAAAACTGTAAATAAGTCCTACAACGTGTGGGAGCACCTGACGCTTCACAAAGATAAAAAAAGCTTTAAAAAGTGACGACGCGACACGAGATAACCACGCAGATGAAATGTAAACATGACGGGCTTCACCACCGTGTGAATGAAGGAAGAGCAGCAGGTAATTCAAAACATATTTGTTCTGTTTCAAAGAGAGAAAACGTGATATCAGTGTCTCTGGCAGCTGAAGCTGCTTGTTTCTTAGCTGTGACAGAGAATGTGTGTGTTTTTATTTTTAATGTAACGAAACAAGCAGTGTTTAAATGTGTTTTATAAATAAATCTAACACAAAGATGGTGATAATTTAATGATTTAGCTTCAACTTTTAATTTGCTGGCAAAGTCTGAAGTCACTGCATTGTATGGAAGGATGAATTGCATTTAAACAGGAATTACAGTAATTTATTCATCTACTCAAGTGTGTGTAATTAGTATTTTATATTTGTGTGTGTGTGTGTGTGTGTGTGTGTGTGTGTGTGTGTGTGTGTGTGTGTGTGTGTGTGTGTGTGTGTGTGTGTGTGTGCTTGTGTGTTTAACCAAGTGAAACAAGGCATTTCTTGAGTTACTGTAAATTATGATATAATACATATAAACTCTCTCTCATTCCAGAAAACAACAATGACAGCCTTCATGATGGACAGACATCATGCACACCACCACAGCAAGCAGCAGAGACTGAAAGATCCTTACATGAACGTCACTGACATGAGGCCTCTGTCGATGGTTGAAGACGAAGACTTCACTTTTAACCCAGGTTACAATGATCCACACTTGTAATGGTAAATGGACTGTACTGTACTTATATAGCACCTTTCTATCTAATTGATACTCAAAGTGCTTTACATTGTTTATACTGTAGTAGTGTAAAGCACTACATGTCCTCATTTACCCATTCATACAGCACTCTACTAGATTACAAAGAACAAATCATTCTAAAGAGACAAATCCGAGCTTTAGCTCACATTCATACACCAATGGGGCACAAACATGGGGTTCAGTGTCTTGCCCATGGACACTTAGGCATGTGACTGCTGGTGGATTCCAACCCCCAACTCTTGCATTGGAGGACGACTGCTCTAACAACTCAGCCACAGCTGCCCCATCCAGGTTAAAACAATCCACACCTTTAATCCAGGTTACACTTGTCCCTCAAAAACACATTTTACAAAGTAGCTACATTTTGTGCAGGTATAAATAATACATTTGTATATATGTTTGTGTACATTTATTTTTTATTGAAGCTGACTAACTTTATTTTTTAATTATTCAATATTTTACTAACAGAATAGTCAAGTAGCAACCTGTTTTTTGTGCGATTTGATATGTCAGTCAAATTTTGGAATAAAGAGGTGATAATTAAAACTTGTTTCCTTTTTTTTTTTTTTTTGCCGATTCATCGATGAATCGAAAAAATAATCGGCCGATTAATCGATTATTGAAATAATCGTTAGTTGCAGCCCTAGCACGAACATGAGTTTGTATGAGCAGATGGTCACAGATGAATACAGCAACAAGAAAACAGATCAGCATCAGCATGATGTGATATTTTGCAGTGTTTATTTTTTATTTTATTTTTATTTATTCATGAGTCTAACAGCCTCAGGGTAGAAGCTGTTCCTCAGTCTAGTGGTTCTACATTTGATGCTCCTCAACCTCCGTCCTGAGGGGAGTGGGGCAAAGAGTGAGTGTGCTGGGTGAGTGAGGTCTTTCATGATGCAGGTGGCTCTTTTCCTGCATCTGGAGGTGTAAATGTCTGTGATGGTGGGGAGACTGACTCCAACAGACTTCTGTGCAGCCTTCACCACTCTCTGCAGAGNTGTAGTGTAATGTGTATGTATTGTCATCAATGTATGTCCCCACACAATGGTGAAATTGGCTCTCTGCATTTAACCCATCCACCACCAGGTGGAACAGTGGGCAGCTATGGAAAGTGCCCAGGGAGCAACTGGGAATAAGGTGTTCTGCTCAGAGACACCACAGGATGTGCAATGAACGGGGATTGAACCTGGGACCTTCGGGTCCTGAGTCGGCTGCCCCGCCCCTACACCATCTCGGCCCAGTATTGTTGAGTCAGCGTAAACTGGAAGGCAACACATTCTTATGCAAGATCTCCTGATATATGTACTGTTATAAAATTTGTGTTCTGAAAGATTCCCAGCAGGTGCCAAATCTAACTGCAGCCCCGTATCTGTAAAACCGATTTACCTACTTTTGAGTTGAATATTAATGATTAGCTCTAGCAACCATCTTGACTTGGATTAACTCAAAAAGATAATTAATTAGAGATACACATACAAAAGTTATTCATTTTTAAAGTTTCATTAAATGCTTATACTTAATGCAACGTTTAAAAAAAAATAGTGTGTGCATTTTATAATAATAATAATAATAATAATAAACTTTATTTGTATAGCACCTTCCTACAATGCCTTGCATTGACCAAGGTGCTTAACAGGATAAAAAGATGAATAAACTGGAACAATAAATCAATGAAAATAGAATAAGAAACAACAGCAATAAAAGAAGGCAATGGAAATAAAAATGCTACATACTAAAATACCAAAAGTAATAAAAGTTACACACTGAAAGCTTTTTTGAACAAGTGGGTCTTCAGTCTGGTTTTGAACAGAGTCAGATCAGAGGTGGCACGCAGCTCAAGGGGGAGACTGTTCCAGGCTTTTGGGCCGGCAACAGAAAATGACCGGTCTCCCCATTGTTTGTACCTTGAGCGAGGCACCTCCAGCAGGTGTTGACTGGCAGATCGTAAAGCTCTGCTGGGCTGATGGACTTTCAAAAGTTCTGAGATGTAGAGAGGTGCAAGTCCATTCAGAGCTTTGAAAACAAACAGGAGCAGCTTGAACTGTATCCTGAACTGAACCGGGAGCCAGTGTAGAGAGGACAGGACAGGAGTGATGTGTTCATATTTTCGTGTGTTGGTCAAAAAGCGCGCGGCAGAGTTCTGTACAAGCTGTAAACGGGAGATGGAGGATTGATTAATACCAACATACAAAGCATTACAATAGTCAAGTCTGGAGGTCACAAAGGCATGGATGGCCTTCTCCAGATCACCACGGCTGAGAAATGACTTTACTTTAGAGAGCAGACGGAGCTGGAAAAAGCTGGTCTTGACAACAGAACTGATCTGTTTATCAAACTTTAAGTTGGAGTCAAGCTGCACTCCAAGATTTCTGACCACCGGGTTGAAGTGGGGGAGGGGAAAACCAAAACTGGGACTGGGAAGGATGTTGCTGGTGTCACCAGGTGCACCAAATAAAATGCATTCAGTTTTATCTGTGTTTAGGTGGAGGAAGTTTTGAGAGAGCCAGTGCTTAATGTCATTTAAGCAGTTGACAAGAGTGTTTGAACTGAGTGAGGGGTTGGGAGTGACTGGCAGATAGATTTGTAAATTGTCTGCATACATGTGAAAAGACAGGTTATGACGTGCAATGATTGATCCTAATGGCAGCATGTAAATGCTTAGAATCTCTGCTGAATATCGGTTTCAACTACTCCTACAACAAATAAAGATCCATAAAAGGGTTTACATTATAGCAATTTTATAGCATTATAACAATCAGTTACCGTATTCTCCGGCCTATAAGTCGCACCTTTTTGCCTACATTTCCAAGCCCTGCGACTTATAGGCCGGTGCGACTTATACGTGGATTTTTCGTTTTTTTCTTTCACTTTGGTCAAAAAATTATCACTTATTTTAACGGTTTTTAACCGTCAAAGTGCATTCATCAAGAAAAGTTAAACGGAGACACACTTTTACTGTAATGTCAGCTAACAAAAAAATATTTTTTATGTGTTTATCTTTAAAGATCCAAGATATGCAGGTCTATTTGCTGCACTGCAGGTCTGTTGTTGCTGCGCGTGCTCGTTTTGTGCCATGAGGTGCGACTTATAGGCCAGTGCGACTTATACGTGGATTTTTCCACTTCATTGGACATAATTGGACTGGTGCGACTTATAGGCTGGTGCGACTTATAGGCCGGAGAATACGGTAACTGTGGAAAACTTTTTGGAGCAGGTTGACTCTAAATTTTAATAAATCATAACTGTACATCTAGTGATTACTTTGTGTAAGTTTCATTAAAGTTTGTTCAGTGGTTCATGAATTATTTTGATAACAGACAACAGGCAAAAAGTTCCTACTTTGCCTTCCAGCAGAGGGCCATAAATATGGAAACCAGTACTGATTTTTCCATTTGATTTTTAGTTGAACATATTTTTTACACATTAGATGCTGTCGTATTCATTTAAAGTGCACGAAAAAAGGTAAACATTTATAATAACAGAATAAATTCCATTATGATTACCTTGAAATTAGTGTTACAAACATACCACGCAGAAAGCAAAGTGAGCAGAATATTTTTTTCTCTTTTAAAACATAACTGACCATTACAAACAAAATCTGATGCCACACACTGCTATTTCCAACAATGCATAAGTAAAATTATTGTAATTTCATTGCACTTGAGGGCGTTTTCCATCATCCATCTATTCAAATGCAAATGTGTGAAATGCCATAGAGGGGAGTCATATTTTTTGTTAAACTGAGAGCCACGTTTTAAACTCAAGTAAACAAAAGGATAAAAAACATTCTGGTTTTCTCACTTTAGTTGGAGATCAGTACGGTGGCCCCAAGGTGTAAATGAAACACATTTAAAAAAACGGAATTACATTTGAAAAAACACAACAAAAACAACAAAAACACAACATTTGAAAAAACAGAATTACATTTGAAAAAACGAAATTACATTTGAAAAAAAAAAAACGGAATTACATTAAGCCAAACCGGAAGTTCCGTTTTTTTCAAATGTTGTTGTGTTTTTTCAAATGTACCGTAATTTCGTTTTTTTCAAATGTAATTCCGTTTTTTCAAATGTAATTCCGTTTTTTCAAATGTTGTTGTGTTTTTGTTGTGTTTTTTCAAATGTAATTCCGTTTTTTTAAATGTTGTTCATTTACACCTTGGGGCCACCGTAGATCAGAGATACCAGTCCATTTCCAAATGACCTGAAAGGACACTCAGTGACTATGTTAGAAAAATGATCCAATAAGTGCCTGGTCATGCTGCTGGGGACCGTCACTTCTCTACATTTAGGTACCGGGTATACAAACATCGATCCAGCTCCTTCCACCACTCTGTCCCAAGCTGCTTGTTTATTTTCCTTTTTACCTCTTTTTCATCTGCTTTCGCTTCAGGCTCACGCTTGTGGCTCATAACAGAACGCCACAAAGTCTTTACGACAAACCTCAGGGCGCAGCTGGTTCCACGTGCTCACTCAATCATGTCTGTTCTTGCATCTTCATAAAAGAGACCGAAAGAGGTTTACCAAGGCTGATGCTCACTTATCATCTCATGTTGCGCTCTCTTTTTTTTTGTCTCTCCCTGTGGCATCTCCCTACCAGCTCAAGCTCATTGTTTTTGCTTTTGGCTGTGTTGATGGAGAGGCCCAGTGAGAAGCAAACAGTGCCAGCTACAAGTACCCTGATCCAATGGGCTGTCTGGTCCGGCTCAGCTCAGCCATGTGTGTTTTCTCTCACTGCACTCCAGATCCAACATGGAGCAGATCTGTGTTTGTCTCTGGGAGCCTTATGAGGTGGCTGAGCACACAACGGGTGACACGGCGCCGATCGTGGGTTGGAGTGGATGGATTTAGCTTCAGGAGATGTAAACCCAGCTTTGGGGAAATGTTTGTGTGATGTGACATTGCAGCAAGCGGCTCAGCGCGATGGGGGTGGGGGGGTATGCAAGGGCTGGCCAAGGGCCAGACACAGACGAACCCTGCTAGACAAGCGGTACACGCTCCAAGCAACATCTTCAGTCTGGTCCCAGCTGTGTTTGTCATACTTAATCCCAGCACTAAGGGGACGCTTTACTCCATGCATTTAAAAAAAAAAAAATCATAGTAATTCAACCATTAAAATGCAGCTAGTCCTTATTCAAGCCGTTTCTCCAAGTTGATGTGTTTATATTTTCTTAAAAGCTGCATGTCTGTTTATGAAGACTTTTGCTTCTGCATTTGCAAGTAGTTTTCACTCAGCGGGGCACTTTATTTTTTCCACTTCCATTTCTTCAACTAATAGTTTGTGATGCAGAGAGACTTATTCCACTTCTTCCTAAGCAGTGCACCTCCTCTCCCTCCTCTCCCTCTCTCTCTCTCTCTCTCTCTCTCTCTCAAAATGCTGCAAGTTCCTGAAGGGTTGATGCTATCTCACCAGCTTCTGGGGTCACAATATCCAACTCTGGAGGCAATATTTGACAGGGCATCAACAGGAAGAGACATCCATACTTCCTCAGCCCACATTCAAACACTATCTCTTCATCAATAGATCTGCAGGAACTGCTCTCCTCCCCTTCTCCAGATAATCAACGTGGGATCATTTTCAGCCTCTTTTTCACTTTTCCATCACCCTAACTGTTTCCAATGTCCTCTTTCTCTTATCTCTTCATCAGGGTATCATCCTTTCAGCCGGAGCCTAAAGGCACAGATATCCCCTCTGTTCCACCTCCCTCACCCCTCACTTCTCTTCTTTCAGTCTGTTCTTCCATAATCTCTTCGCTTCTATCACTCATTTCCATCTATTCGTCCTCTTACAGCGCTTTAATAGAAGGCTAAATCAAATCATCTTCTGTGATAAGTGGCAGCATACAGCACATCGCTGCTTCTTTTAATCTAAAGCCCGTTTTCCTAAAATGAAATAAAAAAGAAGGAAAGAAGATTGCTTTTGTATCTTTGAAGGCTTGATACATCTTGTTCAAATCTGGAGTTTATCAGTGAGTTGTTTTCTGGATGGGAGGCCAAATCAGAGTAGTCATGATTAGATGGAAAATCTCATGAAGATTGGCTTTTTCAAACAGATCAGCAGCTACAGAGGAATGCTACACTCAAAGATGCACTGCGTTGAGAATAATTATTTGTACCAGAAAGTCTCTCTGTACTGACTTTTCTTGACTACATCCAGAGTTCCTGCTCAAAGTGATGTCCTTTCAGCTACTTCCTTCTGCAAGAGTTACCATAGTATGAACTTGTATGAACATGAAACAAAAAGAGTGAAAGGCATCAGCAGACAGCATGTCTTGAAGCTGAACCTGGCATGTTCAACGTCATTTTCTATTTGTTTGTTTTATAATTATTTAAGATTTGAAAAGTCACAAAACATTGCTCGAGTCCAGACACTCTAGTGCACGAGTGTCCAATGTGCGGCCCGAGGGCCGTTTGCGGCCCTTGCAGTGATTTTGTGCGGACCACAGCTGCAGTTTAAGTTGCTATTATTTGTCCAGCACGGTTAAGAGGTTGATGCAGACTTTCTGCTAATTACCGGTAGTTGGTAATCTTTTATTATTTAATGATTAGGTTTAACAGCAAAATAGATGAAAAACAATCTTCTCAAAATGAGCAATATTAAGCAAAATACAAACGTTTGTTGTAATCTTTTTGTTTTCACTTCATGGTACATAAAGACAAACTTTTTAATATTTCTAGCAAAAAGGAGACTTTTGGATAATGATTCATAAAACTTGGTTAAATATTGCTCTTGAAAAAATAAAAAGGGGAAACTAGGCATTTTTAAATGAATATAACGTGGTGTCATCTACATACGAGTTGATCAACTTTATCAGACCTTTGGATCTGTTGTCGCGACTGACAGCTGGATGATTTTTCAGAACTTCCATCAGCCTTTTGGTCCATCCATGGTCCAAACGGCTGATCAACCCCCTTCTACAGGACACTCACACAAATTATGCTTTTGTTGCTAAGAATAGGCTAAAATGAACTTTTCAAACACAAGAAAACAATAATAGACCCAACAAATCAAATCCTTTTAAATACAAATGTAAAAAAAATACGAGATAAGTGTTTATGAGGCTTTTAATGTTTTGGATCTACAACAATTAAAAACTATTTTCCCACCAAAAATATTAAACGTTTGTCTTTTCTCCAAAATACTGTTCACGTTGAGAGTTACATTCACATTTTTGTGGCCCATGAGTCCTTCATCTTGATAGTTTAGGCCCACATATGAAAATGTTTGGACACCCCTGATCTAATTCAGGCTCCTCTACCCCTAGGAAGGTACCAAGAGGCAGCAAGCAGGGTAAGAGCACTGAGGCCCTTACTTCAGCTAGCACCATGCACATGACAAGTTTGGCTTTTCCTGTAAATGTTGGGCTCAAAGAAAAGTACTGTACCCATATAATTCATTCAGGCATTGCCCAACTGGGCCACATAGATAGAGGCCCAGTCAGTTTCAGTAAGACTTTACCCAGTCATAGCCATTTTCATGTTTTCTAAGTTCACTTGGCTGTGGCAGCCAGCTTGAACTGTGTTCACTCTAAATGTTCACAGTTCTAGATGCAGGTTGTCATTAGTTTCTGCAAGTTTTATTCATTTTCATAAAGTCCTCTATGAGGTATTTTGGTAACAGATAGACACAAACTAATACCATTACGTAATACCATTACGTTTTGGCTGTTCGTGATTGAAAAGCTACAATTTTTTTTTTTTTTTCGATTCACAAATATGTAGTGGGAACATTCAGGTCTGCAAAACCATCCAGAATTACAGTAAGACTTTAACTTTAAACTGTACAGAGTCTGAGCTTGTATATATACACTTTTTTTTTCAAATGCTTCAACCACTTGAAATTGTTAAGAAAACTTTTGTCAAACTGCAATATATATTTAAAGTTTATGCACAGACAAAAATATATGTTTTAAAAAATAAAC
>JBBPBX010006088.1:49818-69695 GCA_038048925.1 Garcialebias charrua
TATATCAAAGTCAAAGTCAACTTTATTGTCAGAACTGCAATATGTACAGGACATACACAGGATTGAAATTGCGTTTCTCTCAGTCCCTCGGTGCAACAGTAACCATTTAAACACTAAAACACTGAAACATTTAATAAACATAAGCATAAAATAGTAAAAGTGTAACACTGTCCTGAGTTTTTGCATAGTAGTATAAAAGTATGAAAATTTACACCAACACTAAAACACTAAACATTTAATGAACATAAGCATAAAATGAAATAATAAAAGTGTAATACTGTCCTGAGTTTTTGCATAGTAGTATAAAAAGTATAAAAAGTATATCTATAAAATAAACTGAAGGTTCTAGCATTGACATTTGCAAAGAGTGGCAAAGCAGCATATGAGTTAAAGCTGGGGTATGTAAGATTGTAATGTAGTCTGTAACTTTTCAAACAATATATTTTTAACATATTTCTTCACTCTGTCACTATCTACTGACAAACTGATGTTAGACAAAGTAATCTCTGAAAAAAACTATAGTCCCCTTGCTTCTCTATCAGCATTTATAAAAACACTAAAAACACAGAGTGACCAGGACAATGACAGCCAATAAAAACAGAGTTTGTAACCAGCCAATTAAAAACAGAGCTTGAATTTGAATCAGCCAATAAAAACAGAGCTTGAATTTGAAATTCAACAGACCACAAGGGGGCAGAGCCACATATGGCTCTGAGGGGGAGGGATCAGAATGCTTTGCCTGTTGAAAATATTTCTAAGTTCTGCAGTTCTACAGAAACTGCATACTGAACCTTTAATGTACACAGTATATGTATGAGGTAGTTGATGTTGGTATAGAGGCAAAGTGGCATATGCAGTAAGGCACATCCCAAGTAACAGAGAACGTTAACTAACGTTCTGATATGGTTCTTACATGGTTCTGTTAGATCACAACGTTCTTAGAACGTTCTTTGAAGGTTTTGACTAACGTTTGAACAAACCTAGATATAACGTTCTAACCTAACGTTCTTAGAACGTTCTTTGAAGGTTTTGACTAACGTTTGAACAAACCTAGATATAACGTTCTAACCTAACGTTCTTAGAACGTTCAACAAACGTTCCCTTTGCCATGCCAGTTTCTTTACACAAAGTATTTTCACACTGGTTTATTTTTCTGTTTTAAACGTTTTGTCAGTTTTTTGAAACAGCTCGAGCTGTTTTTTTATATTGTGTATATATATATATATATATATATATATATATATATATATATATATATATATATATATATATATATATATATATATATATATATATATATAATATTGTTATTATTATTATTGAGCATGCATCAGGGTATTTACGTCCCACCCAATCAACGCCACTCTTGCTTATCAGGTTGCATGTGAACTTTGTCCTAACCAATCAACGCCACTCTTGTTTATCGAGGGAAGTAGCATGTCATCATATCCAACCAATCAACGCTTCGCGCGCTTCGTTCAAATGTAGCTATTTCCTGTTATCTGTTGGACAAGAAGCTGTTGTATTCAGCGCTCGTAAAACTTGCTTTTTATTAGACGTCGACTGGTCTGACTCTGGACGACGACTGGACATTCAGTTGGAAGTTGAAGGTCGGTTCTGTTTTCTTTATTTGCTAGCTGTTTTAGCTCTGTTCACATGAATGAACAAAACCTGCTGTTGCTAAAAGCTAAGCTAACAACGAGCTAAAACGGGTCTGTGTGCTGCTGAGGCAGATAATTTGAGGCAAGTAAAACACTGCAGGTTAGGTTATTCTAGCGTTTAAATAAGCCATATACTGTATGCTACGAGTTATTTTTTATTTTTTTGGCTTAGTTCCTGGATGGTTTTTCAAAGAGACAGGCCCCGCATCCTCTCGTTGTTTGCGTCTGCTAGCCAGCAGAACAATAACCGCAGCCAGGCTGAAATACTAATTTACTTTAAATACGTATTTCAGCAACATACTGTTTTTGTAGAGGCTGAAGGAAGATATATCTCATTCACGAGGTCTTGAGAGGTCTTGAGAGTCAATTACTTTCTGACAGTTTCATTAAAGATTTACTGGTACATGAGATATTTTACTAACAGACACACAGGCAGGCTAATATGAGTGCCAGACTTTGGTCGTGGTGGTGCTAAACTGTTCATAGTAACACAGCAGAGGTTTTGGCCCTTTGTGAATCTTTAGGATTGAATCCTCTTTATTTGTCTCCAAGTTGTCATCAATCAATGTCATCAGCATGAAAAATCTGTCAAGCACAAAGAAAGATTGTGATCACATAACTGGTTTGAAAGTGGCTGATAGGTAGTTATTTTAGATTTCTTGTAAACCTGTCTTAAAATGTAAGGGGTTCTGGACTTTGCAGGGGTCTGAAACCTGCGGCTCTGGAGCCACATGTGGCTCTTTGGTCCCTCAGCAGTGGCTCTTCCAAGCTTTGATCAAAAATAACTTTAAACTGAATTTTATTTGTTCTTATAACAACAAAAAGGGCTAGTTTTAGCAGTTTTTCCTGTCTTTTCCTTTGCAAATGTGTGAATACTAGAACTAATAGAAGGAGTAAAACATAAGTTAACTTTATTTATTCAAAGTATGATATTTAATTTTTCCACAATTAAAATAATTTACCTAGACCTGCATAGTTCATTATTTTATTTTTTAATTGGGAAAGATCACATTATTTTTCCTCCATTATGATAATCTGGTCTTTTTTAGTCTTAAAATGTCCAGCATCAACATGTGGCATGGAGGCTGCACAGTTGAAGAGAGGAAAGCTCTGCAGAGAGTGGTGAAGGCTGCACAGAAGTCTGTTGGAGTCAGTCTCCCCACCATCACAGACATTTACACCTCCAGATCAGAGAGTCAGAGTCAGAGAGAATTTATTGTCATTTGCACCGCATGTAGTACATGTGTTGAAAACGAGATTATGTACACAGGGTCCCAGTTACATCCAACAACAAATGCAAGAGAAAAACAATAATAACATCTAGGATTAACTAAGAGAGACATCAGCTAGTAATACACTAAGCCCTAATGTAGTAGAAAAACATCATTATAAACAGCAGCACGAACATGAGCAGATGGTCACAGATGAACGCAGCAACAAGAAACAGGTCAGTATCAGCATGATGTGACATTTTGCAGTGTTTATTTTTATTATTTATTTATTCATGAGTCTGACAGCCTCAGGGTAGAAGCTGTTCCTCAGTCTAGTGGTTCTACATTTGATGCTCCTCAACCTCCGTCCCGAGGGGAGTGGTGCAAAGAGTGAGTGTGCTGGGTGAGTGAGGTCTTTCATGATGCAGGTGGCTCTTTTTCTGCATCTGGAGGTGTAAATGTCTGTGATGGTGGGGAGACTGACTCCCACAGACTTCTGTGCAGCCTTCACCACTCTTTGTAGAGCTTTCCTCTCTGCAACTGTGCAGCCTCCATGCCACACGTTGATGCTGGAGCACAGGACGCTCTCCACTGCACACCTGTAGAACGAGGCGAGGACTGAGCTTCTCAGATGCAGGAAAAGAGCCACCTGCATCATGAAAGACCTCACTCATCCAGCACACTCACTCTTTGCCCCACTCCCCTCTAGGGCTGTGCGATATGACAATATATGTCGTGGGGACGATAGAAACGTGTCTATCGTGCTACTTTCCTTCTATCGTCTCTATCGTGATAAATAAGAATAAAAAAATAACTGTCGCAAAGAAGCTTCATATGTGGTTTTGCGAGATGACGGCGCTGCTTTGTTTGACGCACGCGCGGGTTTGCGACACATGCTTTACGTTGTTAAACTCGAGAGCAACAGAGCCGCAGGCGCATGCAGCCGGTGTCTCAACAAGGAGAAAACAGCTGCACAGGCAGCCCAAGAAGAATAACTTTACCAAAAAGAGGGGGAAGCTCACCTTGTTAGCTTCCATTATTTCGCTCCGCTGAAACTCTGAGACAAAATGGGTCCAGAGGACACGAACCCAGAGTCCAACCGAGTCCGAACTCGGGTCCAGTTAACCAATACAAAACAGACCAGAGACACAACAGAACCGCAATCAAACGCAACGTTTTCTCTTTTCTGTTTCTTGCTTTGTTTACTCAAACTTCAGAGCGGATTTCTTCTTCGTGAGTTTTATTAGCAGCTGTTGTTTTACCGCCACCTGCAGGAAAAATTTGGACCAAAGTAGAAAAGGAGTTGTTTGTTTGTTTGTTTATTCATTTTATAATATGAAATACAACAATTAACATATTCATAATGGAAAAAAATAAAAAATGAAATGAAAGGTAGCAGATGAAGAATAAATCTTATTAAATCTGCTCCTTATTCATCTAATAACAGTTCAAACAATATTTTCTATAATAACAAAATAAGTAAATAACTCAGTCAATTTTCAATTCACATATATCACACATTAAATTAGATTCATTTATATTTTTTTTAGCAATTCATTTTTTACCAGTTTCTTAAATACAAGGAATGATTTGGCTTCCTTAACATTTGTCATTTGTCATTAAGTCATTCCATAATCGTACTCCTTGAATTAAGGTAGATCTTAGGTAGATCTAGTTTCTACTTTGGTCCAAATTTCCTTGTTCTTTTTGTTCACATTCTTATAATTGTAACTATCTGTAGTAAAATAATAAAATAAAAAAACTTTGGTCCAAATTTTTCCTGTACACACACACACACACATCGTGTTGTATATATCGTGATATATATCGTTATCGTGATATAAAAAAGTCCATATCGTGATATATGATTTTTTCCATATCGCCCAGCCACTCCCCTCAGGACGGAGGTTGAGGAGCATCAAGTGTAGAACCACTAGACTGAGGAACAGCTTCTACCCTGAGGCTGTTAGACTCATGAATAAATAAAAATAAAATAAAAAATAAACACTGCAAAATATCACATCATACTGATGCTGATCTGTTTTCTTGTTGCTGTGTTCATCTGTGTTCATCTGTGTTCATCTGTGACCATCTGCTCATACAAACTCATGTTCGTGCTGCTGTTTATTCCCACTATATTAGGCTTAGTGTATTACTAGTTGATGTTTTTCTTAGTTAATTCTAGATGTTATTACTGTTTTTCTCTTTCATTTGTTGTTGGATGTAACTGGGACCTCGTGTACATAATCTCGTTTTCATCTCATGTACCACATGCTGTGCAAATGACAATAAAGACTCTCTGACTCTCTTTAACTTCACATGTTCATGTTTGTGTCTCTTTCAACAGACAAAACCTGTTGGCACCTGACGTCATGGGCAGACCTGTGTCCTCTGCTCTCTCCTCACCATCCTCCTGCAGCTCCTCTCTATCATCACCTGTGCGTCACCACCTTGTGCCTACAGTGAGTTGAACTTGTTTTCTGTCAGTGTTTTCCGTTTTTATTGCAGGTCATGACCCTGCTTTAACTTCACATGTTCATGTTTGTGTCTCTTTCAACAGACAAAACCTGTTGGCACCTGACGTCATGGGCAGACCTGTGTCCTCTGCTCTCTCCTCACCATCCTCCTGCAGCTCCTCTCCATCATCACCTGTGCGTCACCACCTTGTGCCTACAGTGAGTTGAACTTGTTTTCTGTCGGTGTTTTCTGTTTTTATTGCAGGTCATGACCCTGCTTTAACTTCACATGTTCATGTTTGTGTCTCTTTCAACAGACAAAACCTGTTGGCACCTGACGTCATGGGCAGACCTGTGTCCTCTGCTCTCTCCTCACCATCCTCCTGCAGCTCCTCTCCATCATCACCTGTGCGTCACCACCTTGTGCCTACAGTGAGTTGAACTTGTTTTCTGTCAGTGTTTTCCGTTTTTATTGCAGGTCATGACCCTGCTTTAACTTCACATGTTCATGTTTGTGTCTCTTTCAACAGACAAAACCTGTTGGCACCTGACGTCATGGGCAGACCTGTGTCCTCTGCTCTCTCCTCACCATCCTCCTGCAGCTCCTCTCCATCATCACCTGTGCGTCACCACCTTGTGCCTACAGTGAGTTGAACTTGTTTTCTGTCGGTGTTTTCTGTTTTTATTGCAGGTCATGACCCTGCTTTAACTTCACATGTTCATGTTTGTGTCTCTTTCAACAGACAAAACCTGTTGGCACCTGACGTCATGGGCAGACCTGTGTCCTCTGCTCTCTCCTCACCATCCTCCTGCAGCTCCTCTCCATCATCACCTGTGCGTCACCACCTTGTGCCTAACCCTGTCATGTATCCACATCAATGACTGCTGCCAAAACAGGAAAACACACCTGACCTGATGGACAGACCTGCTCTCATCAAGACCACACACCTGACCTGAATTCACATCTGGACTCCCATGTACCCATCATTCAGTGTTTCCCCTACCATTATACAAGCGGGGTGCGCCACCCCGTCAACAGAACTGAGCACCCCGCCTACCAGACCAAACTTGACCCCCCCACCCACCCACCCAGCACTGGCATAGCACTAAGCTAGCAGCACAAAATACAGGCTCTCTAGCTAAAAAGCTAAAGGGAGCGCTCACGTTGCCTCTCCCCTCGTGCTGAATGCCCCCTGCCCCTACAAGCTGCACTCAGACGTGTCCGTCCCCCGTCAACAAAAATCATGGATGAGATGAGCACTCCGCCATGGCAAGTTAACTAGGGGAAACACTGCATCATTCATGGTTGAATCATTGCTCAATGGCTAAGCTGTTCCATCTGATCCATGAGAACCACCTAATAAGCCTGTCTACCTCAACTTCAATCAAAGTAAGGGACTTTTCTATGCTTTTTTTGTGCTGCTTCTAGCTTTTTAAATTTCCTGGACTGTACACTAAGGCACTGGTTTTTCATACATGATGGTTGCAACATGTTTCTGATGGATGTCAATTGCTCCTGATGATGTGATTTGATAATGATGGTTGAAAACTGTTTATGATGGATACCAATTGCTCCTGATGGTTGAGAAATGTTTATGATGGATCTGCTTTGCTAATGATGGTTGAGAACTGTTTCTGAAACAACACTGAAGTTGTTTATGTGTGAACACATGTTGGATCACCAGATTTCTCGCTCCATGTTTTAAAAGGAGGATTAGCTGAAAGTATTTTGTTAGATCACCAGATTTCACGCTCCATGTTTTAAAAAGGAGGATCTGAATGTATTTATGTAGGATCACCAGATTACTCGCCCCTGAAAGAGGGTTAGTTTTACTAGAACTTCATACTGAATATGTGACCCATCACATCATCAAACGGGGGTTAAAGTCAAATTTGGTCAAAATGACCTACAAGCAAACATATATATTACTGACTTTTAGAAATACATTTTCTTACTTAGATCATCCTGACAAATTCATCGTGTTGTCTTAATAATCAGGAAAATGGTTTGATATTTGGTGTGAAGATTTTATTTCAGATATTTAATTTAAACCATTTGATAAGTTATTCATTCATCTTATTTACTATCTAAATTTACGCAAACCACTTTGAAAAATAAACCCATTTGATGTGATGGGTCACAAATTTATTATTCAGCTTCTTTTGTTGGATTTGATTTAAGAATTGTGGACATTTTTAAATAAAACTTGAAAGATTTCATTTGTGCAATGGAGATTTATTTAGCCAACTTAAATTTCTCATTACAATGAGAGTATTGTACAGGTACTTGTATTTGAAAGCTAGAAATCATGGCAAAACACATATTTAATTTGATTTATGTTCAAGCTGGACTTTTAAGTTTAAAGAAAGGGACAATGTAGTTTGGAATAGTTCACATTTTTAGTTTGGAAAAAATAAACATTTGAGTTTTCTTTCTTATAACTGTTATAAGAAAGAAAACTCAAATGTTTATTTTTTCCAAACTAAAAATGTGAACTATTCCAAACTACATTGAACAATTCATTGAACATGAACAATCAAAATAGATTCAAAATTATTTATTCATCTACTGAACAATGTTTTTAACCTCCCAGAGAGAACAATTGCAAACAAACAAAAGTACACTTTTGTTTGTTTGCAATTGTTCTCTCTGGGAGATTAAAAACATTGTTCAGTAGATGAATAAATAACTTTGAATCTATTTTGATTGTTCATAATTTGCACTAAAATGTATGAATCCATATTATTATAATAATAATAATAAAATTTATGGAATGTTCTAAGAAAGTTCTAGCAGAACGTTCTCACCTAACGTTCTGAGAACCACGAGAAAACTCCACACCAGAACGTTCTCAGAACGTTAGGAGGGAACGTTCCCGTAACCTAAAAATAACGTTCTCAGAACGTTCTCAGAACGTTCTCACCTAACGTTCTCAGAACGTTCTGACAACGTTCTCACTAACGTTCTGAGAACCACGAGAAAACTCCACACCAGAACGTTCTCAGAACGTTAGGAGGGAACGTTCCCCTAACCTAAAAATAACGTTCTCAGAACGTTCTCAGAACGTTCTTCTGTTACTTGGGATAAGGCACATTGGGCATCCTTAAATAAGGCTAGTCAGAGAATACTGTATATGTATCAGCAGTAGTGTAGATATAAAAGTGTAAATGTAAACAGTAGTAATAAATGTAAACAGTAGTAATAAATGTAAACAGTATTAATAAATGTAAACAGTGAATGTAAACAGTAGTATGACTATAGGCAGTGATGTAATACAAACATTAGTGCAAATATGAGAAGTAGTGCAAACTGAATGAGCACATGACCGAGAGTTTAGTGAATAACCCGTTTGATGACACAGAGTCCAGTGTTAAAAACTTTGTGTTGAGTGGTAATGTGTGAGAAAGTTTTTTGTGTTAAGGCAGTTCAAATGGGAGGGGAGGCAGAGCAGGCAGAGTGTTTAGCATTCTGACTGCCTGATGAACAGAGCTGTCTCTCAGTCTGCTGGTTCGAGCCTGGAGACTCCTCAGTCTCCTCCCTGATGGCAGCAGTCTGAAGCAGCTGTGTAGTGGGTGTGTGGGATCACCTGCCATGCAGTGGGCTTTCCGAGTGAGGCGTTTGCTGTGTAAGTCCTGCAGTGAGAGGAGGTGCCCACGATCTTCTCTGCTCTCACAATGCGCTGGCCGACTCTTGCCCACACTGCAGCCAGATGCTGGAGGCGGTGAGGAGGCACCGGGCGGACTTCGTCGCCAAAGCCATTGGTGCCGCTGCAGCGCCAGCAGACCCAGACACCACCGAGCCCCTCACTCCCACGCCGGAGCTCGAGAACATGGCTCTGGATGACAGAACACGAGTCGAATGGGGCGATAGCCCTGATGTGCTGGCTCCCATGGTGGACTTAACAGTCGAATTCGACACTCGAGGCATGATGAACGAGGACGAGATCTCGATTTCAGCCTCAGGCGAATTTTCCGCGGAGGACGCAGACGTCGAATACGAGGAACAGGGAGAAGACCTCTCCCGCACCCAGTACCTGTGCTCCCGGAGACTGACTTTTCCATCCTTGCTCTGTTCGACCTGTGTCACAGAGCAGCGGACGCGTTGCATATCCCATGGCCAGAACCTCCACCTCGTCAACAGGTCACGAGGCTGGCAGGAAACTATTTTTACTCAAAGCAACAGGCCGCCACGAGGCAAAGGATGCCCGTGTTCCCGGACTTCCTCACAGAGCTGACTCGCACCTGGGCTCAGCCCAGAGCTCCCATGTTGTTGCCACTCTCGCAGTTTCTCGACGTGGATGGGATGGATGAGGTGGGAATAGCCAACATGCCTCAAATTGAGGACACGCTGGCGTCTCACCTGGCTCCCAAGTCATCCGGGACAAAACCAACTCTCCCCAGCAAAGCTTGTCGAGCTTCAGCTTATCTTCTCGAGAAATGCTACAGAGCTCAGGGACTCGCGGCGCACACGAGGAACATGTCCGTGTTGATGCAAGCTTACCTGGCTGAAAAACTGCAGCAGCTCCAGCTCCTGACTTGCTGGATGAAGCCCGCAGGGCAACAGACTTTGTGCTCCGCATGATGGGAACAGCATGCTGTTGCTCAAGGCAGAGGCATGGCTGAGGTGGTCATCGCGATACGCCATCTGTGGATGACCTTAACTGACCTCCCCGAGGGACAAAAGGTGCCTTTTCTCCACCACTCGATAGAACCGGCGGGATTGTTTGGGAAAGCTCTGGATCGAATTCAGACCAAGCTGGACCAGAGGCGCAAACAGGCTGAAGCTCTCCGGGTGGGCATTCCCAGGAGAACCTTCGCCCCCCCCCCAGGGAGTCAGCTGGGGGCAGACCTGCGCAGCCTCGACACCGCTCAGCAACACGTGCCCCACCGCAAAAGCGACCGGCGTACGAGGACGAGCACCGGCAGAGTCAACCGCCGGGCCCACCTCGAACCGAACACGCATGGAGCAAAAACAGGTTTGTCCCCCGCCAGGCGGTCAGACACAGGGCCTCCTCGGCAAACCGGGACACCAGACAAAAGCGTGCCTGATGAACCAGGTCCATGTCTTGATTTTACACGATCACCCGCCCACGCGGTACGGCGAATGATCTTTTCATGTCCAGACTTTATTTGTAGCACGGTACAAAAAGCTGGTAACTCTGTTGCATGCACAAATCATATTTTTCCTGCTGTGAGTGACATAAAGTCAAATATGTCGTTACACATAAGCACGAATGAAGCTTAAAAAACAGTCCCTCTCTGTTTTATTGACTCACAAAAAAAACAAAAACAACAACAAACACAATAACTTCAGCAGAACGGGTCCCTCTGGCCTGCCAGCTGACATAAAGGGAGGGGGCCATCTCCCCCCCTCCCTCACGGCTCACGGGCTGTTAGCCTAATCAATAAGCCCTAGCAGGGTGCCTCTGTTCCGTCTGTAGCGGACAGGCACAGAGGCGTCTGCAAGCAGGCCCCATACTCCTCACAGAGACAGGTGAGGGGGGTCACGTGCTCCAGCACCCGCTCCGTTGTGAACCACGGGGCGGACAATACACAAACCAAGCAAACACGTGACATGTCCATGCCCCAGGGATGCGCGCCAACAGAATCTGATGACCCACCTTCCTGGACACCCATTCAACGGCTCCCAGTAAGGGTCGGGGGGCCACGGCAGAAGCCCGCAGGCTACCACCAGCTTCACATGTTCACAAAGGCGATTGTGATCAAACTGCTGTGTGTGTAAACAAACCAGGGCTGAATCAGATTCCTCTTCCTCTTAATCGAAGGGAACTGAGCTCTCTGTCACTAACCAATTTAAAGTCTGCCAAGCACAAAGGACCATCTCTGTTCTCACGCTGCAGCTGTCCCCTTATCATTGATGGGCGACACGCAATGTTCAAGCTGTGATTCTGCAGCACGTGACCATACTCACTGTGCTGGTTCAGTTCTGCTCTTAAACGATATCCCCCCACCGGGTGAAACACAGACCCCGGGCGGTTTGTCTGGCTCCAATGCTCTCTTAAGGGCTTTCTCCTACTCTGCTCCTGTTTCCTGGAATATCTTACAAAAAGATTTGAAGCTCTCGGCCTGACCTCTCTAAATGGTTTTAAGAATCTTTTGGAATCCTGGCAAAAACCATTGCAGATATGTTCTTGTTTTTGATTTTGTACATCTACCTTGTGGTGTTTTGCTAGTTTTTGATACTTTGCATTTCACTTTCTATTTCTCTTATGTTTTTTTTTTCTGTTGTTTGTTGTTTAAGGAAATTCTACCATTGCTGTTCATCATTCTTTAGTTTGTAGCAGGTCGCTTTTGTAAATGAGCCCTCGAGGCTCAATGAGATTTACCTGACTAAATAAAGGTTGAATGAATGAATGAAAAAGGCCGGAGACCAGTAAACCAGAACCAACCAGGAAACGGGTTGGGGTCAGGAAATCTGCTCGCTTACAAAACTCGCAGTTCCTCAGTCCCATGACCCCCAACAAGAAGAGGAAAAACAGACATTCTGTTCCACTTTTGTCTAATAATGACAACAGATTGCCTCCGCCCTCGAACACTCTCGATCAGAGTAGTATGGCAGCACATCTGCAAAAAGGCCCTCTCTCTAACATGGTTGACCCTTAGAGGATCACAGAATCTAGGGTCCTTGGAGCAGAACTAGTTCCACCAACTGCTCCTCTTCAGGGACACACCACGTCACCAGAAGGAGTAGTTTTGCAGCTTAGGCTGGGAGCTATGAAAATTTTCAGCTTGGTGGCAGAAAAGAACAAGCTTGTGGCATCAGGCCTACCAGAAAATGTGGTAAAAACCATTCAAAATGCTTGAGCTGTGTCAACACAGTCTCTTTATGCACACAAATGGCGTATTTTTGAAGCTTGGTGCACAGAAAGAAATATTATTTCTTATTCATGTGACCTGACTTAGCTCCTGACTTTTCTTCAGGACTTACCAGAAAAAGGTCATTCTTTCTCAACAATTAAGGTGTTCCTATCAGCAATTTCAGCCTGTCACGAAGGCTGGGGAAACAGGACGCCTGACGTGTATCCAATCATAATAAGATTTATGAAGGGCGTGCTAAGAATGAGACCCCCCAGCAGGATCCTGACCCTTGGTTGGGATCTTAGTCTGGTCTTGGGGGCTCTCTGTGATCCCCCATTCGAGCCACTGAGCGAGATTAAGATCGATTTATTATCTTATAAAACCGCTCTACTCCTGGCCCTTTGCTTGACGAAATAAATGGGTGACCTCCATGCCTTGTCTGTACATCTAATGTGTACCAGATTCGCCCCTGATGGGTCAAAGGTCACCTTAAGGCCTAATCCTGCATATATCCCCAAGGTCTTGACTTTAAACACCAGAAGTCTGGACTTTGATCTCTCCTCTTTTCCACCTGCTCCTGTCCTCACTCAGGAACAGGAAAGGCTGAAGGCTCTCTGCCCCGTGAGAGCTTTAAGCACTAAAGCTAGATTCATACTTGACGCGTCGCACAGCGCGCGAGGGTGCGCGCTCCAAAAGTGATGCAATTTCACAGTCCCCGCCCCTGCGCGTTGGCCCCGCGCGTGGGATTAGCGCGTGTCGTGCACCTCTGAATTTTTGAAACTCCGCAAGCCTATGCGCACGCGGTGGGCGCTACGATTTGATTGACAGGTCCACACCCGACAGCCTTCACCCTCTTCACGCCGGAGCCTGCAGCTGTTTGCGCCGCTGTGGTCGTGGAGACGGAGTCGCGACGCATGGAGGAATGTTTTGTGACACAAAATGTATTAATTTCTCCTTCATTCCTGATGTAGTGGGCATGACCGTGTCCACTTTGATACACCTGTGTATTTTTAAGCTGTTCCAGAGATGACCTTTACTGACCTCTCAGTAAAGCAAGACATTTACCACAAATTATTCCATTAGTTGTAATCTGAGAATATAGTCACCAAAAGAGACTATTTCTATCTTTGATTTTATTCTAATGTAATCAAAAGAATAACTTTTGTCATTTTCATGATATATGTTATATGCTGTTATTCTTTTAATATGGAGTATTACTGTGTTACTTGACCAAATGAAAGTGTCTACTCAAAATATCTATGACAAAGTTGAATGAGGTGTCAGATTGACTTGCTCAGGAGTTGTTTTTGTTGAGTTCAGCTAAAATTCTCGTTAGCGTCGAGATGTCTCCTCTCTTTCAGACACTTTTCCAAAACATTCCTCTTTGTTATCTAAGCAGACTTGCTGTCAACCTTGAGTTTCCACTTCACGTTTTCACACTCCTCTTGGCCCACGGACCAATGAGGAAAGTGTGTTCTAATCTCAACATTTTTGAGTAAAAGCGTTTGTTTGCATGAACGCTTCAGAGTCTACTGGGAACTTCAAAGAGATGTGAACTTTCCCAAAGAGCTGGGGTACGTTTGGTCAAGAGCTAACGACCTTCGTCTTCAGCTAAGGACTGATAACCTGCTGTTATGAGTCCACTTCGAATGAGCGTAAGCTCAAAACTTTGTTATTCCTTCCTGGAATAAGTTATCTTGAGCCAAAAAACCACGACTGCCACGGCTTCTGCCGACGAAAGCAAGTATCACCGACACCGACAAGGTAAACACGTGTGGAGTCCAGCTTGGACTTGCGGGACCGACGACTCGTCAGTCCAAGGCTGATCACAGCTCTTTACCAGAACCAAGGCGGACGTCTTAAGGTAAAGGAGCAGCTGTTTGCTTACTGGAGGTGTGATGATATCTTAGCTGGACGCGTATGGAAGAGTGTCATCTGGTTTCATAAATGCAAGATAAACTTCCTCTCTTAACCTCCCAATTCTTCTTAAATCTTTCCTCCTATCCTTTTCCCTCAATTCTAAGCTGGAAACTATTTAAGTTAAAGAGCCCTCAGACTAAATATGTTTAACATCCAGTATTGAAGTCTGTTGTGTTAAATTTAACTGTGCTGACGTGTTAAATTGAAAGAAAGTGAAATCATGTCAATCAAGTGTAATGGTGTTAATTTAGTTGATTTATTTTAAATAAATGGTAGTGTCTTTGACATATCAACTAAGTTAACGTCTCTTGTCACTTAATGGCTTTATTTATTTATCCATCATAAAGATCACAGAAATATTGGGTAAACTGAAAAAGAAAGAATCCGTGAAATTACTATTCAATCTGAATAAGTAAATTAATTAAGGTAAAGAGGTCAGTATTAATATTGACCTCCTCATAATCCTTTACACTGATCTGGAGTCGGACTTTTCTTTTGTTTTTTCGCCAAAAGTCACGTGATCGCTTTCTCCTCCGCTGACTCCATGCATTAAAACCGCAAATAAAGACAACAGTTCAGCACGCGAGCGGAAAGCTATTTGTTTTTGTTGTGTGATTTCAAACAGTTCTTCTTCTACGGTAGATTTCTTCTTCTACACCTTTCTTGCAACATATGCACAGGTTTTAGAGGGTACTGCCTCCTGCTGGTCCGTAAAAGAACAGCACTTTGCCATGCGCCGCCGTGGGACAACTATAAACACAGAGGCGACACTGTAAACGCATTTCGCCGCACGGCACAGTCCACGCGCAGCGCGTGCGTGCCAGCCTGCGGACCAAAGTGCGAGTCTAACTCAGCCTTTACATGCAGAGAACAACTGAATGGAGAAAAACAAATCAACTGTTTGTGTGCTTTGCAGCACCTGCTACCGGAAAGGCCCTATCAAAGCAGCATCTCTCACACTGGGTGACTGAGGCCATAAAAAGGGCGTACAGTAGCAAAGGTCAACAGGTGCCCTCTGGAGTGCACGCTCACTCTACTCGGGGCTTGGCCACTTCGTGGTCACTGTTCAAGGGTGTACCAGTTGCAGACATTTGTGCTACGGCGAACTGGAGCTCAATAAACACTTTTGCAAAGCATTACAGTTTGGATGTTACTGCGTGTGATGTCACTCAGGCTGTCCTTTCTAACACACAGTAGAAAGTAGCCTTGAGATGCCTGCTGATCAAGGGCAGACGTTCACACTAGCATGCATTTTACTGAGCATTTCAAGGGCGTGAATGAATTACGTTCCCATAGCATATGTTGCACCGAGAGACATGACTGAAAGGGAACTGAAAGTTATGCACCATAACTCATGTTCCCTGAAGGAAGGGAACGAGGTGCAACATATCTGGCCCTTTCAATGCTGAAAGCTCGGTGAAGTGCATTTTGGAGAAAGTTGGATGGGCGTCAGCGGCTTAAGTACCCAGAGGGCGGGGCCTCTGGTGCAACGCTGACGCCCTTGCCGTAAAGGCGTGAGTGTATTCCTTCAGGTAATCGTGCGGGGGCGCAATTCCCATAGCATATGTTGCACCTCGTTCCCTTCCTTCAGGGAACATGAGTTATGGTGCATAACTTTCAGTTTCTGGATGTGAGGCAGCAGCTCTAACCACAGCACCACAATACTGTCCTAGCAGCAAACTGTTTAAAGATATATACAGAAATAATGTGTTTAATGTTTGACTGAAAGACGTTTAGTTTGAAGATTATTTTCTAAAACATTACGATTTTTACTTTTAAATAAAAAAACTCACATGTTCAGAACAAAATAGTTTTGTGTAATTGATAAGTAATTATTATTTTGAGTTTATCTTTCTAACTTTTTCATTCATTCATTCAACCTTTATTTAGTCAGGTAAATCTCATTGAGCCTCGTGGACTTATTTACAAAAGTGACCTGCTACAAACTAAAGAATGATGAACAGCAATGATACAATTACCATAAACAATAAACAATAGAAAAACTAGCAAAACTAGCAAAACTAACTCACTAAGTTATAAAGGTTGGTTACATTTTGTACTCTACACCAAAGATAGGTTTATATGCAACTTGCTGATTTGTGCATGATCCGCTGGCTTGACTTGTAAACCTGCTAGTCATTTCTTTCAAACTGTTGGTATAAAATGTCCCTTTTCTAATCACCAGCAGAGCTCCTCAGTGACAACCGTTCTGTTTGTGAACATGCAATAAAAAATATTTTAAAAAATAGACAGAAAATAAACTGAAGGTTTAAAGTTTGACAGGATATTTTGCCATTTTACGTTTTCAACTTCCTCCTAACGTTATTGTTCCACTTGCTGTCGTATATTTACTGGAAGCAATTCTTTGGGGACATCCTGACATTTTCATTAATCCTTGGTGAGTTTTAGAAGTAAGTCTTGCTGCAGGACAAACAGCAAACAACCGTCTCATTAACCCTCTTTAGACGGCAACAGTAAAGGTCACATGCACACAGAGGAGGGTTGTTGTGAAGTCTTCAATGTGCATTGCACCATTCAAGAATCAAAGGGATCAATTAGATACAACTTCTGAGAGATTGTTAGTACGTTTTAAAAAACGTTAATTATGAAGAACATTAAGACTGTTTACAGCAAGAACTTTCTTTAAATGGATGTTAAAATTGAAAAATTTGTGGTAGCATATTCTTGGAGACACATGAATAAAGTTAAAGACATTAACACGCTCACCTGAAAACAAATATCCTCTTTGGAGAAATCCACCAGGAGAACAAGTTCATTTCTCGTTTAGTTTTCACTTTTTTTTAGCTGATGGAATTAGTTAACCAGTACAAATGGTGGTTAACACTGTAGTGTCATGGCAAGAAGGTCAAATGTTAGAGGCACTAACTCTAGAGGGGTACAAAGGAAAACAATCAAACATTTTGTGGTTAAGATTTTGGAATGCAGGTCTGATACCAAGGGGACCCTCAGCAAGATTTATACACTGCTCAGTTCATACCATGAGACCAGTTTGGACTCTCTGAATCTGAAATGGGAAACAGGCCTGGAGGAATCCATATCAGACTCAATCTGGATAAAGATCATTAAGAACATTTACTCATCCTCATACTATCTGAGACATTCTGTAATCCAGTTCAAAGTAGTGCACCGGCTGCATTAGCCTATAGACAAGATGCAGGTCAAAGTCAACCTGAACCCCGCATGCAATTGTTGTAAACAAACTCCAGCTACACACTTGCACATATTCTGGACTTGTCCCAAACTGCGGACCTTTGGCAATTTATTTTTGACACCTTCTCTTGGATGTGTGGAAAAACTGTACACCCATCACCGTCTGTCTCATTCTTTGGGGTGGTCCCTGTGGACATGTCCTTTAGCAAAGTACGAGAAGGATGTCATTGCTTTTGGCTCTCTTCTGGCCAGAAGACTTGTTTTGTGCTATTGGAAGGATCCACACACCCCAGCATATGTACATTGGATAAGGGAAGTCATGTATCATATTCATGTGGAAAAAATCAGATATACCCTGAAGGGTTCTGCAGGAAGATTTTGGAACACATGGCAGCCTTTTATGTTATTATATGTTGAAAACATGTAAATACCTGTATAAAGACATTTATGTGTGGCTGATCCAGTATGGGGAGGGATGGAAGAGTTTCAATTGTATGTTCTCTGTTCTGTTATGTTTGTGTTACAAGACAAAAAGTTAATTGGGAAAAAAAAAGATCTTCATTGGAAAACAAAAAAGGTGGAGGCTCAACTGGGGCTTTTTGTGTTGAGGTTGTGTGTTGTTCATGAGTCACACTGACCTTGGGTGAGGGCATGGTAAATGCTTGACACTTACAGTACCCTATGTAACATTTTTAACCCTTCCAGGTTCTGCAAAGAGCAACACAATGTTTCTCACCACACACACAGCTGGTCTAGTGCTTTCTGTAATAAATGTATGTGTGCACAGCTCAGTGAGAGTGTTGGACACAGTGGGGAGTGTCCATTGTCTTGCCCAAGGACCGTTCGGCACACTACACAAGCTGTGAATTGAACCCTGACCCTTTGACTAGAAGGTGTTCTCATCCAAACCTCAATTGAGCTGCTTGTTTGGGGGCGGAGATGATGTAGAATTAGCGCAGCCGACTTGGGATCAGAAAGTCGCAGTTCAACTTCCCACCATGGCCACATGTCGTGGTGTGCTTGAGCAAGACACCTAATCCCTAACTGCTCCCTGGGTACTTGCATAGCTGCCCTCTGCTCCACCTGGGTAGCTCACGTGTGATGGGTTAAATGCAGAGAACTAACTTCATCACTGTATATACACTGATGACAACATATAGCACTTATGTTTACTGTGTTGGTCTTGTAACCCACTGCTGACCTGTCCTGGGTGTACTCTGCCTCCTGCCTGTTGACTGGCACCAGAAAATTAATTAATTCATTCGACCTTTATTTAAACAGATAAGTCACATTGAGCCTCGAAGACTCATTTACAAGTGAGATCTGTTGGACAGACAATAAAAGTGGTGAAAATGGCACATAGGGTTTGGAGACAAAAACAATTCCTAACACATTTTTGATCTTTGTTTGAAGGTCAAAAATGTGGTAATGAAAAAAAGTCTTGCACACAAGCACATAGTAATGCAGACATTACACAGAGGGCGGGGGGCGGGAGCAGACAGCTCATAGATCTATGCACACTCATGGGGGGGGGGGGAGCTGCCGAGGACGGCCAGAGGCGAGAGTCCTGAAATGATGACAGAATGTTTATTCAGCTGGGCTCCTCTGAAAAGTCATGGAATTCCTCAGTAGCAGGTTTGGGAGGGGTGAGAGCATCAAGTTTACAAAACTTCTCAGGCGTGTTGAGATAAGACGGCCTATCAAGGCCAGTTGGGGAGCCGAATGTCGGATAAACATGATTGTTTTAGGAACAGGCAGAACTTTAATGACATCTACCTTCAGTCTGTGTCGGTCCACTCGCTTCCAAAATGTCCAAATTAAAATGACAACACCAATGGAACGTGCCTGAGAAAATGAGTGAATTTACCAGAAATCAACCCTGTAACAAACCAGTAACATACTACAGTTCATGATGATTTAAACAAAACATCAGAAAGTTCTTAACTTAGTCAAACTGTACCAAGAATTATACAGAAATGTGTATTTGTTTGTTCTCTACAATGCATAAATCACATACATGTATGTAAAGGATTATGAGGAGGTCAATATTAATACTGACCTCTTTACCTTAATTAATTTACTTATTCAGATTGAATAGTAATTTCACGGATTCTTTTCTTTTTCAGTTTACCCAATATTTCTGTGATCTTTATGATGGATAAATAAAACAGAAGCCATAGAGTGACAATGGACACGTTAACTTAGCTTGATATGTCAAAGAGACACTATCATTTATTTAAAATGAATCAACTAAATTAACACCATTACACTTGATTGACATGATTTCACTTTCTTTCAATTTAATACGTCAGCACACTTAAATTTAACACAACAGACTTCAATATTGGATGTTAACATATTTAGTCTGTGGGCTCTTCAGCTTAAAATAGTTTCCAGCTTAGAATTTAGGGAAAGGAGAGGAGGAAAGATTTAAGAAGAATTGGGAGGTTAAGAGAGGAAGTTTATCTTGCATTTATGAAACCAGATGACACTCTTCCGTACGCGTCCAGCTAAGATATCATCACACCTCCAGCAAGCAAACAGCTGCTCCTTTACCTTAAGACGTCCGCCTTGGTTCTGGTAAAGAACTGTGATCAGCTTTGGACTGACGAGTCGTCGGTCCCGCAAGTCCAAGCTGG
>JBBPBX010006089.1:0-26147 GCA_038048925.1 Garcialebias charrua
TATCAGCTTTCAAACGCTCGCGTTCTCCTTGTTGTAATATGAGCAGCTGCGCACGGAGGGGACTCAACTGAGCTCGCTGATTGGTCACTTGCTGACACGCCTACTGAAATGATTGACAGCTTTCAGTCAGCTCATGTAGCTCGCTGAAGACCGCGGCGGTGTTCTGATACGGTGTTTCTACTATATATGTTATAAAAAGTTCTCTCAGAAATAAAAATAATAACAGGGAGTGCTTTTCCTGCAGCACACAGCCCACCAGGGATATTTAAAACATCGCGCACCCAGGTAGGACCTGAATTCATTCATTTCATTCATGGAGTGAACGGAGGAAGAAGTGATTACTTGACTTTAGGCAAAAAAACAAAAGAAAAGGCCCGATCAGCGATAAAGAAGGGGAATTTATTTCATTTGTGTAACATACAAAACAGTCCGGCGCCGGGGAAGTTTATGGTCAGACACCGCGCATCGCGCACGCGGACGTAAAAAAAAAGCTTTGCGCGTATGTGCCCTGAGGGGCTACGCGGGGCTACGCTTTTGCCTTGACGTACAACGCTCAAGTGTATCTCGGCCTTTACATTTATGCTCAACAGATCTTAAGATTCATTTTATTTACCGGTAGTTGTTTTAGGAAACTACACATGCACTTTAGTTTTTGTGGTGGATTTTGTTGATCTATATTTTGTGCAGACTTTTTCAATCTAAATAACAGATCATTTTTATTTTTTTATTTTTATACTTGGAGACTGAATACTTTAATAAATAAAGTAATTTCAGTAAAATTTCCCCTTGTTGTTTTTTTTAATTTTATATAATACTGCAAAGCAACATGTTACCGGTAAGTTAATTTTGTCAAATAAATAAATTTGATTTCTGTTTTTTTGTTTGTTATATCACGAAATTTATCGTTATCGTGATAATGCTCTAAAATATAACGATATAATTTTTGAGCCATATCGCCCACCCCTACTAGGTGTGATAGGATTTAAAATTTTAATAGGTTTTTTAATAGGCATGCCATACAGTGCTTGTTTAAAAGAACACCAATATTTTGTGCATCTCTTATTTTGCATGCAATGACCCTAATGTTTCAGCTGCTGTGTACCGTACTCTTCAACACACCTTTATGAGTTGTCGAGGATAAGTATTTCAATTACCCTCATTTCTTATCATTAAATATTTCTAGTGTATCAGGATATGCTTATGGACAGTGGGTGAATCTGTCGCACTGGTTGCTTGGTTTGCTTTTTATTGCATCTGACTTCTCTGATAGTTTAATTTTGGAGTTATGCTTGACATTGCAGGTTATTTTTTATTTTTTGAAAATTGTTTGCTTTTATACCTGGATTATTGAGCATGGACTTTGATGAGTCAACTCAGTTCCTTCAATTCCTTCAATGTCTTGATAATTGGCATTTTATAATACTGTACAGGTAACCCCCGACCTACGAACGAGTTTGGGACCTAAGAACCGTTCGCAGCTCGATCCGTTCGTAGGTAGGGGGTGAAAATTATTTAAAAAAAAATTTAATTCATTCATTCATTCAACCTTTATTTATCATGCTAACGGAGCGCGCGCACACATTTAAGCATGTACAGTAGTGTACTGTAATGTTAAACATTGCTATTCACATTTACAGAATAAATAAAAATATATTTTCTTACTTTGAGATGGTCATAGCCGACATCTTAGGTTGCCATGCGTTGTTGTTATCAGGCCGAGCAGCGCGACGAGCAAACCACGGGAGCTGCTCGAGGCCTGTGTTAGCTCTCGAGGCCTGTGTTAGCTTCTGCTAGCCAGGCCATGAGCTGGTGTTGGAGCGGCGGTGCGGCCCAATCGGCCATCAATCTGCAGCTGCTTCTCCGCCTGAGACGTCCACAGAGCTCACAGAGCGATTCCAGATAGTAATTAATCCATATGAGGCAATCCTGATCAACAAGTCTTCCAAACCTTGCTGCCTGTAGCCGTGACTAACCCTAAGATGGCTGGCCTCCGGTGACTGGCGACCTTCTTCCTGTTATGACCGACCTTCTTCCTGTTATGACCGGAAGTTGCACAATTATTGCGCAATCATGACAAAAATGATCAGAAATGATCATTTTTTATCATAATTATTATTTATAAAGCCTTTAAAACAACCACAGCTGCAACAAAGTGATGTACACATGAAATTAAGAACATTTAAACACAAAAAAAAAAAATATATATATATATTTTTTTTTAATACAGTAATTTCATATTTTTATTAAATATGATACGTTCGTAGGTCCCGTGGTTCGCAGGTCGATGGGGTCGTAGGTCGGGGGTTTGCTGTATACTGAATTTTGGAAATGTGTGTACAGTTTTAAGATTGTTCCTGAAGTTAGCTCTTCATGAAGAAGTACTAAAATGTACTGTACATAAATATTCTGTGTTCTATTTTATTGCTTATTTAACCATATACAGTACGTCATGTTTGAGATGGGAGGATGAGGCCAGGGACACAGTTGCTTAAGCATGTAGTGAAATGATGTGATGCTAAGGGGACCATATGTTGCCTAGTAATCAAGCACCACCCACATAAGAATTTATCTGTAGCTAATGTAAAAGAGATAATAGCCTCAGAGAAGCACTAGCACAAGTGATGATCCACACTGCACTTCCAACCAGCCTACTCAATCTGAATTTATTCCTTTCACTGGTCAGCTCATAAGGCAGAAGGCCTTCTCTTACTCCGCTCCTGTTTCCTGGAATATCTTGCAATAAGATCTGAAGCTCTCGACCTCTCTGCCTTCAAACATCTGCAAAGTCCATGGGAAAAACCAATGTCAGAGAGTCAGAGAGTCTTTATTGTCATTTGCACCGCATGTGGTACATGTGATGAAAACGAGATTATGTACACGGGGTCCCAGTTACATCCAACAACAAATGCAAAAGAAAAACAGTAATAACATCTAGAACTAACTAATGTAGACAGGTTCCTGTTTTTCGTATTCTACGTTGCCTTATAACCTAGCTGTTTTTGTTACATTTTTTTATTACCATTTTATTTTCACTTGTTCTTAATTTGTATACATCCTTTATGATTGTTTGCTGTTGTCATCACTCTGTATATCTGGTCTCTCTTGTAAATTAGTTCCTGAGGCTCAATGGAGTTACCGTAACCTGTATAAATAAAGGTTGAATGAATTGTCTGTCCGCAGCTAAGAGTTTTTCATGGTTAGAGTTCTGCAGGTCTATAATTAGCTGGTTTTTTGGGTCGACTGCAGTATTGCTACTGAACTAGCCAAATTGTCAGGCTCTTCATCATTGTGTAGAACCTGTTTTGTTCACATGGATCTAACTAATTCTGAATGAAACCTGTATTATTGATTAACAAACTAGTGCACCTCTTTCTGTCTCTGTTCCTCTCTGTCTGTCTACATATTTGATGATTGAAAAATTTGTCTACAAAGATGGAAAACAAGAGCTACATGAAGTGACTTGTTACAGAGACATGGCAAGAGTTACTCTGAGGGCTACAGAAGATAATTGGGGCCTTGAATAATAAACCTGTAATTAGGGGTGGGCCATATCGTCTCGTCTACGATAATACCGGTGGATTTTTTGACACCGGTGAAAAAAATTATATCGCGGCATCCTATGATGACGTCATTTGACTGCGTCACTTTGCGATAACGGTGGTTTTGTGGAGGAACGCGGACCGCGTGAAGCAGCAGACAGCAGCCGGTGTTCCGTGGAGACTGCCTTCATGTGGAGATGCCCTACATTTTGTTAATACGCATGCGCGCGCACACCGAACCCGAGGAGGAGGAACGAGCTAGCATTAGCCTCATAGCTGCATCCTCGTAGCTTCACCGGGCAGCCGGCTTTGAGCGATCAGAGGTCCCTGGAGCTCGCCTCGATGTCGGACTGGAAGCCGAAGACATCGGGGGACAACGCGCTAACTTGGAATAATAAAGCCGACAACCTTTTAGGAGGTGCGTGCAGCTAAACCGGACTGCCCGGAGCTGCGGGTTTGGGGGCTAAAATGCTAACAGCTGAACGCGGCGCGCACAGACTGCGGCGTCGGTAAGTCATTAAAACTTTTTCTGTCTCCAACTGTATGAAGTTAGGATACTAACAGTCCTTCTGTAAAGGGTTTAAACTGCGTGGTGCTACAGAAAGCTGCGAAGCTCAGACGTAACGCAGCGGTGCTAACAACTGGAGCTAACAGCTGGAGCTAACAGCAAACTGATGACAGAAGCTGCCGCTTAAAGTAAGAAATTATTATTTTTATTTACTGTATGCTCTTTTAAAATGTGTTAAAGTGTTAGAATAGTCATTACCGCACACCTCAGTGGCGGCTGGTGCGGTATATATATTTTTGCTTGTTAAATATGAATATTTTTTTTGTATTCTGGTGACTGTTGTGAAATATCGTCTGATATCGTTATCGGGGTATTTCAAAAAATATATCGTGATATCATTTTTTGGTGATATCGCCCACCCCTACCTGTAATCCCCAAAACCAAATCTTCTTTGCCCTAAATCCATTTAACTGCAGAGACCTTGCAGCTCCTTGCCAAGAGTAAATATCAGGGGTGTGGTCCAAAGTAAGTTCAAACGAGATATTTAGCCTCCATTTTGCATTGGTACCAATTAGGTTTGTTAAAATTACATAAAATATTTTATAAAATATTATTTTGATGCACTGTTTTAATAAGAAGCTTCCACATGCATTGTTAGATCATAGTACTGTATTTGTCATTTGACTATTAGTTTTACACCAATGATTTAAAGGTGACTTTTGCCAGTATTGACGTTTGTTCTCCAAAGTGCATGCCGAGGTCCCCAGTGTTTGTTTATGTTAGTGGGCACTGGGCAGCATGGCCCTATGGGTCAGGAGTTTGGGTCTCCAGCCCCTGCAGCTTGTCAAAGTGTCCTTAAGCAAGACACATAAGCCCCACATTTGATGAATGGGTGAGTGAAAAACATTGGAAAGCGCTTTGCAAAACCTGGAGTGGTTGAAAAACTACTAAATAAGTGTGGACCATTTATGATAAGTGCACAAAAACTGAAGTCGACAAGGATTCTGATATATTTCAAGGAAATCCTGAAAGGATGGAGGACACACCTGATCTTTAATTTAAAGACATGGGGGTGTTGTCTGCATGGTTTTCCTGTCTGAGCTCTACAAGAGAGCCAACAAAAAAAAAAAACGTTTTCTGATTCAGATCAATAAGACGTCACACAGTCATATTATAAAACAGCAGAACATAATGACACACCCAAACTCTAGTAATAGTGGAGTTGTGCGATACCCATTGAGCTATACACTGCAAAACAGGTCACTCCCAGCCAGTGTGCCAAATTGTTTCAGAGAGGACAACCATGTACAGGGAACCCCCGACCTACGAACGAGTTCCGGACCTAAGGACCGTTCACAGCTCGATTCTGCCGTAGCTCGGGGGTGAAAATAACGTCTCGTTCGTAGGTCCTGATTTCGTTCGTACGTCGCGGAAATAACGCTAACGGAGCGCCGCACACACATTTATCGGCATGAGACTGAACAAGCGGACATACTGGGCCATAAACATGCACAGAACTTTATTTACAAACACTTATCTAACACATTACACCACACATTCATCCATAAACACACACAGTAACTGTACAGCATGTACAGTAGTGTGCAGTAATGTTAAACATTGCTATTCAGCACAGCACATTCAATACTGTAAAATTATTACAGAATAAAATAATTAATTAATACAGAATAAATAAAAATACAGTATAAGATGGTCAAGGCCGACATCTTAGGTTGTTGGCGAGCGAACCACGGCTGTTGCTGCCGCCCGTGTTGCTTCTGTGTTTAGCCAGGCCATGCATTGATGTTGTCTGGCCGAGCAGCGCGTCGGCTCGGCGAGCGAACCACGGCAGCTGCTCCAGGCCTGTGTTGCTTCTGCTAGCTGCGTGTTAGCCAGGCCATGAGCTGGTGTTCGCGCGGCGGTGCGGCGCGATGACTGAGCGATCGGCGATCGATCCGCGGCTGCTGCTCCAGGCTGAGACGTCCACAGAGTTCACAGAGCGATTCCAGCTAGTAATTTATCCATATGAGGCAATCCTGGAACAAACACAGTCCTCACAGCTAGCTGCCGGGATCACACAGACCTACCTAAAATGGCTGCCGGGGCATTTCCTGGTACGGCCGTAAGTTGCGCAATTATGTTTTTAAAAAAATGATCATTTTTATAACAAATATTATTTATAAAGCCTTTAAAACAACCACAGCTTCAACAAAGTGCTGTACACATGAAATTAATAACATTTAAACACAAAAAAAAAAAAAAAAATTTAAAATATATTTTGATTAAATTATTAAATATGATACGTTTGTAGGTCTGGGTTGCCGTAGGTCGCGGGCGCCGTAGGTCGGGGGTTCCCTGTACTGTACTTGTCAACCACTGATCTCTGCACCAGTGACTGACTCTGCTCTCTTGGTAGGGTGTCAAATGCTAAGGCGCTCTCCTGGCTAATCCTGTGTCACCTCCTTCTCCTCTGTGCTCTTAAAATACCACAACTTTTGTGAGGCAAGCCTTCTCTTTACAGCAGCACAGGAAATAGCCAATGGATGACATAAATGCTAACTTAGTGCGAGTTCTGAGTAAAAAGAGTAACAATAATTAATTTAGGTTTTCTTTAATTGTAACAAGGTTTTCCCTTTACATTTGGTTTAGCTGATGGTATAAAATATATTAACTTTTAAACTTAAACTAAATAAGTTTACATTTAAAATTCTTCACAAAGGGGCTTTAAGTACTGATTTTTTTGATTGAGAGCAGCAATCAGTAGATGACCTGCTGATAAAAAAAATTCTGGACTTTGTTACAAGAAGATCAAACTTGGCTGCAAGTTCTCTAACAAAAGTCTGAATTTGGCATTCCGCAAACCAACTGATTGCTATTTGGCCCAGAAGATCTTTGGTTTTGCTTTAGAAACCAAACACCCCCGACTTCCGATAGAGCGAGCACCTAAGATGGCGGCGTAAAAGAATTGCTGCAAAGTTGTTCACTGTACCCCTTTCATTAGCAATGAATACATCCTAAATGCGGAGATTGAACGTGTGGAGGATTGTGACTTCAGATTACAGGTAGTCCTCCACTTACGACGAAGATCCGTTCTTACGCGGTGGCGTAAACCGAATTTCGTCGTAAGTCAGAACATACGTACATACTGCACCTTACTGTATTTTACCAAGCACTTAGCCTATCCTAACACAGTACCTTACATAATTATCAAAAAACACATACATTTGGGAGCCATAATGAAGGGAAAAAATTGTTAATTTCCTACTGGGATGCTAGTGAAGCCTTTCCTCCATCTCTCCTCTGTATTATCTATACGTTTACGACGTAAAACCGCCGTTCAGCTCGGTCCATGTGCCGTATTCCGTTCAGTTTACGACGTAAAACAAGGTTCACAGTAGAGTTTTGATTTGTTTTTTTGAATGTCCAGAGGACCAGACTTAGCTTTTTTAGAGAGTACAATGCAGAATTTCTCAAACGCTGCGTTTACTACGTAAAACTGGAAACTGCGTAACTCGGCTTTTCAAAATTTTCAAATTTTCAAATTTTTTTTTTTTTTTTTTAATGGCAGATGCGTCGTAACCGCGAAACGTCGTAACTCGAGACTGTCGTAAGTCTAGGACTACCTTTATTGTAATATGTAACAAGTCCGGAAAACCCTTATGCAGTACTGTTTGAGAAGCCTAACTCGACAGACCCGGGAGAGCACAGAGGAGTACATGGTGGCCACTCCAGACCCACCACAGATGGATACCACAGCAGAGCTGACGAGCATTAAAATGCTGTTATAGAATATTGCTTCCAGTATAAGTCTGTTAAAATCGGGCATGGATGCAGTTCACATGGCGGTGGAGAAACTGGGAACTCTAATGGCTGAGACTTGTATTGCAATACTGGAAGATAAAGACCAAAGTTGGGACTTCACGGTCGACACGGCCACCAAAACGATTGCCCAGCTTCAGGAGAAGATGATATATTTAGAAGACGCCGGCTGCCATAATAATGTCCATATAGTGGAAGGTGCTGAAGGGCAAGACATGCAAACATTTTTGCAGACGTTTCTGGAGGAAGTACTGGATATCAAAATGGGTCCGAACTTTGAAATCGGGCAGGCCCACAGAACTGGTCAGTAGGGTAACAGAAACTGGCATGTATTGGTGCGTTTGCTGAGGTTTGGAGCCAGAGAAAGTTCTGTTCTCCAGGTACATGAGGGGTTTAATATCAGCTAATACGTATACAGTTGTGTGTATGTGTGTGTGTAAAGCGGTCGCTATGTGCAAGAAGCACTTTTTCTTTTTTTCTGTCCCAGACTGGAAATAAAACACAAAAAGGTTAAAAAAAAATAAGTTAATAAGATTATGATTTAAAAAAAAAAAGATTATTTAGATAATAATAATAATAATAATAATAATAATAATAATAAAAGAACAATACCTCTTGAACGGTTGAATCTCTCACTCTTCATCATCATGGCAGGGCTTTATTGAGCTCCAGGGCTTGTTGACAACATCAGTTAGTTTTTTCATAAAGAGCTGAACTTTTTGAAGTGTTGACGTGATGAATGTCTCATAGCGACGCTCAGTAACTTTAAAGCCTGTGCATATAACAACGTTCAGACTTAGATTCAGAGATTTTAAAACTCATACAGCTTGTGTTATTGCTCTGGACCGCTCTGAATCACCTGATGAAGTAGTTTTCTCTTCGTTCACGTTCGGATGACATAGTTTCAAGCGCGTTCACGTTAGACGTGTTGCTGCTGCAGAGTCTTCATGAAACAACGTCCACACAAGCTGCGTGTGCGCTCGTCTTTTAACAAGAAAGCTATAACGTTCACAAACAGGAGACCGCACGAGATGCTAACGGCTAAAAGCTGCGTGTGCTGCGCGATAATAGCTCCGTGCTGAAACGCGCCCAGGAAATTTTGTTCCGCTGTGCATATATTCCCCTGTTAATAATGTTTAATGAGTGAAAAAAAAACTAAACTGTACGCAGGTGGACCGAACGTGGTGTACCGAAACGGTTCGGTACACCCACTTGTACCGTTACATGCCTAGTACACACTCATTTAAGTTCTGTATGGGGGTGTATGTTCGATATGGACAATGGGAGTGGTGTCTGATGGGCTAAGCCTTGAAGTTTCACAGATGTGCCAGTTCTTTTTGTTGGTGCTCCATTCTGTTCACAGGGCTGGGTGCCCTACTTGAATAACAGTAGGGGAAACTGCAATGAGAAATTAATAAAACTGGCCAGCTATGAACAACTGATTTTTCAGATTAAACAATGAGAAGGAGAGATTCATTGAACTATGGGGTCCATACATGAATCTTGTACGAGATGAAAGACTTGAGTGGCAGATATTATTTATACATGTATTTTAATCCCTTTTTGCTTTGTCATGTTGTGTTGTGTTGCAGTCATTGTTCATGTTCAGTCATGTTGGTTGTTTTGCTGTTTTATGAAGCAATAAAAAAGTAAATTACAAGAAACCCAACACCCCCACCTCTTTGGAACCGGGCCTCCTTGTTGGCTCCCACAGCAGCGATCAGACTGTGTTGGTTGACACTGCAGTGTTGGAAGAGATGGGATGCGGATGCCGTTTTTGAATATGAGCCAGCATCACAGTTCCTTTCAGTCCGGAGAAGGCATCATTTATTTAAAGAGCATTTATGTAATTCTTTAATATTTGGAGCAGTGTGTATGTACGCATCTTGAAAAATGCTACAAGTATCAAACTCAAGGTGGATCATTGAAATTGTATTTATAAAAGGTAGCTGCAGTCAATACTAATTAGGCCTTAAACATACGTGACTGACTGTTAAAACAACGAACAGGAAAGGGCATTTTCGTTGTTTAACTTATATCTTTGTAACACACTTGATAACTTTATGGTGAATAGTGGGGGATAGAAAATGTAAATGCACATTAGGAAGACTTTTTTTTATGACAACTGCACCACGTTGTAAATCTAGAGTGGGACTACGTATAGCATGGATCTTATTAGCTTAGCTTCATGGTTGCTAACAGCTGCACTAAATAAACAATCTCTGCTCCACTAGTTGTTTAGGGGCTGTTTACACAGTGCATATTTTGAGTGAAACAGCTCCTTTCTTTCTGTGGCTCAGCTGTTCATTTACACAATACTAGTCGCCCCCATCTTTGAATCTGGAGGTTTATCAACCCACCTCTCATGGTACGTCCACACCTAAACAGCGTTTCAACTTCCAAAAAGCTCGTCACGCACGCAAGTGGACGCACTGGACCCACAGTGGTGTCCAGACCAGAAACGCGAAGCTGCGACGGTGTGGCGGCGGGGGGGAGGAGGAGCTTACCGGTATACCGAGTTCCTCACTGCACTCCGCCAGGCAAGGAGCTTTTTATTTCTGTCTCTGTAGAGCAGACTTGACTGGTCGTGAAGGACTTGTCGCAAACACACAGCTACAATGAGTTTCTCTCATGACTTTGCGGGTTTTTTCTGTGTCCCACAAACAATACGTCACATAGTTGCGCAATACCCCCGTCCCCTCGTTTCCGCGTCACATAGGGACTCTCCCCCTCTCTTCTCCCCCCGACTCTCCCTGATGAACCAATCAGGGAGAGTTGAACGGCGTTTGAACGGAGAAATCTTCAACATGTTGGAGGCGTGCTGACGCGGGTTCACGTGCACGGAAAAACGCTTTCCAGCACGCTCAACACGCACGTGACGTGACGCCCGACGCCAATACGTGCATGGAGGCGCGTCCCCCATTGACTTTGCATGTAAACTGGAGGCTCCTGCAGTTAGGTGTGGACGTACCATCAGAGTGGAGGTTTGTGAGGCAGCTGCCCGCTTTTGTGTATACAGCTCGCGCAGAGCAGGGAAAGCACATGTGCCTAGGCGTATATTTCACGCACGGAGCAATTGAATATTTCTATCAACAACAATGACGACGGAGTATAACACTGCTTTCCGTGCTACAACTGATGGAATACATTTTGTCTCGTAGTTAATCTACGCCTGAATGTAGCTGCTGTAACCGACATCTGTGTTGGGAAGAGACACCAGTCAGATCCAGTTCTAATATCGCTGAACAAGACTGTCGAGGCAGGCGTGTATTTCACGTGTTGCGCTGAACTATAACATATTAAATGTGCCTAATAATAACAGTAATCATAACAAAAAAAGCATTTGTTAGTTGTGGGAAATGTAATGATGCTATCTGAGCTAAATGAAGCTTTCTGGACATTATGTAATTTATGTGATTTAAACGATGCAAAACATGTTGCATGTTTAAAGTTGAAAATGAAGAAATCGGGTTTATTTTTTTCAGGGTTTATTTTTTATTTATTTATTCAACGTCACAAACTGTATGTCACAAAAACACTGATAATTAAATTGAACACAATATTAAAAACACATTAACTGAACTGTAAATTGAACTGGACCCTTCCTCTCTGTTGTCCTGGTTACTGATGCCATGTTGTTTATCTGACTTGTTCAGGCTGTCACTTAGGGCTGGGTACCTTTAAAAAAAATCTGTGTCAGAATCGGAATAAACTTTATTATCATTACACCGAGGTACAGTGAGAACATGTACGTACAGTCATCTGAAAGATGGGCGGAGTGCACAAAGCTGCTACTATAGAAGCGTGGCCTTATTCAGAATAATATTTTGCTTAGATGAGAAAAGGGAAGAAAACATGAGGAGAGACGGTATAAAAAAAGATCTCTCACACCTTGTCCTAGACAGTGAAGTTGGTACCTTCACTTTGGTGTCTGTTCTTGGACGGTTCTTTTTTTCTTTACCAATTTTGTAATTAATATTAATTTTAACAAGAAGAAAATTGTTACACATAACAGTAAAAATCTTGTTTATTTTTTTAACTTTGGTATTTTTCCATTTCAAGCAATTTTCTTACATAAAAATAAATGATTTCCAGGTCAAAAGATCAGATGCAAACCAGTGACACGTCAGTGTGTAATGCATACAGAGGACCTTTTCACGTAACATGTTGATTTTTCTGAAGAAAAACTGTCTGTTTTCTCTGGACACAAATGAGCCCGCTCCTGGCTGATGGCGTCTCAAGCAGTAGAAATTTTTCGCTCTGATGGTGTGGATGATTTTTGTTGCACACCGATACCTGGTTGACAAGTTTGATAGCATAAGCATAGTGTCCCTCCCATTCCACCAGCAGGCCACTGGATTCACAGAGGTTAGGGTTGATGGCAGACTTCTGTACAGTACCTCTGTAGCTATGTTTACATGGACATAAGTACCGTAATCGGATCAAAGGGCTGTTCGGAATAAAAACGCGTCATGTAAATGCCCTGTTCAGGGTTTTTTTTTGTTTATTCAGCGTGATCCGAAATAATTTGTGATCAGAACGAAACAGGTGGTTTACGCCCATTCATAACACGAACGGTGCACATGTAAACGCTTCATCTGTTCGTTTTTATCTGATGGGGGAAAAACTGACCTGACTACGCATGTGGGACTTTGTCATTTCCGCCTGGTTAGATGCTAATACTGTAATAGCATGTCGGGGAAGCAAAACTGGTCGGGGAGCGACACAACATTTCTACTAGAAACTTTGAAAGAGCTCAAAATGACCTGTATCACCTGTAGCTCAGTCAGGGAGTGCAGTAACATCTCCACCGTCATTAAAACCTGTCGCAGGTCCATTTTGGATGCTCAGGTTTGTTTACGTTCATCCCGGAAGTAAACCGGAAGTAGAATTTCTTCTTCAGTTTGTGACTGTCCTGTGCCCCCCCGGTTGGTGCCATAAAAGAACCTCTGTTCAGTATACAACCCTGCTGTCACTCCTTTGCTTAATGTAGCTTAAAACGATGAATGGATTGGAAAAAACGAACTGAGGGGAAATTTAAGTGAATAGTTGATCCAACATCTCTCTTTGACATCCTCCTGCTCTTTCTAAACTGGTCCGCCGCTGGTGGGGGAATAGCTTCTCCTCGCAGGAAAACTAAAACTAAAAACTCAGTTGGATGTTTTATAACCGAAGTAAACACGAGCTAACATTTTTAAGAACGTTGATTTACCTGCTGTAAATCGGCTACTGATTATCACCCGAGTAGAAATCCAGATGTCCTCGTCAGTTCTGGTCCTCTCAGCGACCGGTGTCGAGTTGTTAGACAAAGCGGTCCGATTGATGTCAAATCTGTTGACTTGGATCCAAAATCCAGCTTTAACTTGTTAGTTGGGCTTTCAGCTCAGTGGAAAGTCTTACTGAGAGCAGTCCCAGGCAGCACACATGCGCATTGGGCGTGAATGTACAAAATTTGTAGAGCAAACTAAACTAATTACCCGGCATGGCAACTACAGCGGATTCGGGGATTCATGTAAACACGCAATGCGGCTCGAGTCCACGCAGATTCCCCCCCCCCCCTTTGAATCAGCATCCAAAAAATAATAATGTTTCCCCCAGCCCTGTCCATATAAATGCAGCTTTACTTGGATTCTTGGGGTGGACAAAGCAAAAAAATAATTCAGCCATTATATCTGTTATTGAGAGTCCTGACCTACCGGTAGTTCCTCATCAAATGTGCACAAAGCATTAATTTAAAGAAAGAAAAAAATTAATTTATATGTGTATTTTTTGCATTCTATATAAATATAATTATAATTTTACACATTTGTTTTTTTGTGTGTGCATAATATTCCAGATTAATTTAATGATACTGCTTTAAAGGAGAAATGTAATCAAATCTGAAAAAATCGATATAACAAGAATTTCATATAGTAAACAACACACATAAACATACTTAGTATGCTTTTTTCAAGTCAGTAGCTTAAAGAAATAGTTTTTTACATTTTTCCTGCTACATGCCGAAGTGCAGTGATTTCTGTAGTAATTTTCTGGACGCACTTTTATGACACAATTAAGACCTCCTTTGCTATCTTACAATAACACTGAAGCTATAAACCCATCATTACTGTCCTCCTGTCTGTCATTTAAAATGGAAGCAGAAGACTTTTTTGAATCTGAAGGATATCACTTTAGTTTGTCAAAAACAGTTTGGTGATTTAGTGCATTAATGGGCATTTCTATCCTGGAAATACGAATAGCCGTGCGTTAGCCGCCGCATGCTAACGTTAGCATGCTAGCGCCGTATGCTAACGTTAGCATGCTAGCGCCGTATGCTAACGTGGAAGTGGGGGTGTTGAAAATGTCCTGAAACAGTTACCAATGTCTTGTTAAGCTCTGTCTTCCCCAGAACATAGTAGGATCTAAAATGATTTTTAAAGATGAAGGAGCAAGTTGAAACATGCTGTCTCCCTCCTTGCTAGCAGGCTCCATTGGGAGCTGCCTGGCTAACTAACTACGGTGGCCCTACACGGCCAAAATTCTACAGCGGCCGAATGCACAGGAGCGGTAAAAATACAATATAAAATTTTTAAAAAGTTTTAAAATCAATTTTCAGAGTCAGAGTCGGAGAGTCAGAGAGTCTTTATTGTCATTTGCACCGCATGTGGTACATGTGATGAAAACGAGATTATGTACACGGGGTCCCAGTTACATCCAACAACAAATGCAAGAGAAAAACAGTAATAACATCTAGAATTAACTAAGAAAAACATCAACTAGTAATACACTAAGCCCTAATATAGTGGAAAAACATCATTATAAACAGCAGCACGAACATGAGTCTGTATGAGCAGATGGTCACAGATGAACACAGCAACAAGAAAACAGATCAGCATCAGCATGATGTGATATTTTGCAGTGTTTATTTTTATTTTATTTTTATTTATTCATTCATGAGTCTAACAGCCTCAGGGTAGAAGCTGTTCCTCAGTCTAGTGGTTCTACATTTGATGCTCCTCAACCTCCGTCCTGAGGGGAGTGGGGCAAAGAGTGAGTGGGCTTTTGGAATCGATTCTGATTTTGGGGCTTTTAGAATCGATTCTGAATCGCCAGGACTAAGAATCTTGATTCTTTAAAAAATAGATTTTTTTTGCTGCATCCCTAATTGCTACACACTGAAACCTTTTTGTCCACAACTAGATACACACACTAATATTACTGTATGAGGGACGACCGTGGCACTGCCTACGTCATATTCAGGGGACGGAGAGCAGGCAGGGGGAGGGGGGTCAAAAACACCAGATGAGAATTTTTTCACTTTGCAAAGTCTAAATTTGAGTTAGGATGACATTTTTAACTTGTGAAAATTTCTCAACAAGCTTATTTTATGCTTTTCATTAGACTACTATTAGCTTAAAAACACTTTTCATTTCTCCTTTAATGTAAAATATATTTGTAAAATCTGATTGTTTCTAGACGATGCTTTTTGAAAAGCATGCTTTATGTTGAAAGAAGCTTGTGTGCGCGTGTGTGTGTGTGTGTGTGTGTGTGTTTAATTTTAACAGTCTTAAAAGCAGAGTCATGCATCAAAAGGCTGTAGTGTTTTGTTTCTGTAGTACCAACACTCATGCTGTCCTTGGACATCTTGTACCAGCAAAGATAAAGACAGGTGTGACAGATTGCGCAACAATATATTAAAATAATTTAGTTTAGTTTTAGTGTACATTAAAATTTATTTTAGTTTCAGTCTATCACTCTTAATGTATCCTATGTTTCTATGGAGTCATAAAGACGAGTTTTTTTCATTTTATGTTCTTCAGTGACTCATTAAATTGGGGCTGTAGGTCGGACTACACCAAGTGAAACAAATTAACATTAAAATGTGTTTTTGTGGCGTTAATATATTTGTAAAGAATAAAAATTAAACTAAGTTTTCATGAAAATTGGTCAAAAATATTCAGACAAAATCTAAAACCTGGTGCTCAGAGTTTTAAATTAAAATCCTAATGTTGAGTTTTATATACCACTTATGTGGTCCCAGTTAAAATTTAGCGGGCGCAAACTTGGACACATTAGAGGGGATATCCCCTCTAATGTGTCCAAGTTTGAACTGTCTTGTTTATTTGATGTATAGAACACCCATAAATAATTATAATAATGGTAATAAACCTAGGTCCTCTACCTGGGCTTAGGAGCTTGAGGGCTTGTGTAGTTTTGTTGTTTTTCCAAGGAGCCTCTATGGTCACAAACTACTGTACAGAAGAGGGCAGTGGTGATGGATGTAACGATCCTAAGGGACTGTAATGTGAAAAATTAGCTGCACAAGATAAAGAAATGCCAAGGGCTGTAAGAGAAAATGAAGAAGTTGTAGGGAGCCCAGGCCTCACTGGTGCCACTGGTTTTCATAGCACTTTGGGCTGTGACCCCCAACCTGGAAAAGTGGCTCCAACATATCCCAGAAATAATCTCAGAAAGAACAGCTAAGATACTGCACAGACTCTTCAAGCTCCCACAGTTACCGGTAGGCATTAGCAGAATAAGCTGTACCCAAAAATAAATTTGTGCTCAAAGGTCAGTTCTCCTCTCTTTACGCCGATACAGTCACACAGTGAGCTGTCAGATGAGACTGAGCAGCCTTTACTGATGCTTCTGTAATGGCAGTACATTCAGATATCTGAACTCATTATATTTTTGGCAGTAACACTGTTCAGAACCTTTAGTTGTGTTTTTTGATCATCTCTTGATGAGACGAACTACAGCTCTGTCGGGGTAAATATGAGAGGTTTTATCCTGTTGTGTGTAACACTCTGTTGTGAAGTTTTTTAAACGCCTCCACTGCGAACGTGGATATCCTACATTTTATTAGTTTAGTTATGTAACTTCCTTTATTCTGTCTTTCTCAGGGAAATGAAGCCAGTTACCCCCTGGAGATGTGCTCACATTGTAAGTATATTGAATCTGTACTTTCTTCAAAATTAATGAACGGTGGTTATTTTATTTTGAAGTATTTATTTCAGTATAAGGTTTTGGTCCGAGTTGTTGGTTAGCAAGAACAAATCCTAGTTTTATTTTTTGTTTGTTTTCCCTAAAACAAGACAAACATTGTAGATTTGTTTCTTAGTGTCCGTGAGCGCCACCATATGTAGTTTTTATGGTGTAAATGGATAATTTCTTGGTAAAGCCCATGTTTAAATGACATTTATTTTAGTATTATTCAACAGTTAATTTTTAATAAGTTTTTTTTTTTTTTTTACTCAAATCAAAGGTCATATTCACAGGATATCTCATGTAGGGGAGTTGTTTTGTTGTGTATAACAAACTCAGAAAGCCCACTGCATGGCAGGTGATCCCACACACTCACTACACAGCTGCTTCAGACTGCTGCCATCAGGGAGGAGACTGAGGAGTCTCCAGGCTCGAACCAGCAGACTGAGAGACAGCTCTGTTCATCAGGCAGTCAGGATGCTAAACACTCTGCCTGCTCTGCCTCCCCTCCCATTTGAACTGCCTTAACACTAAAACTTTCTCACACATTACCACACAACACAAAGATTTTAACACTGGACTCTGTGTCATCAAACGGGTTATTCACTAAACTCTCGGTCATGTGCTCATACAGTTTGCACTACTTCTCATACTTGCACTAATGTTTGTATTACATCACTGCCTATAGTCATAATACTGTTTACATTCTCTGTTTACATTTATTAATACTGTTTACTTTTATTACTACTGCTTACATTTAATTACTACTGTTTACATTTACACTACTCTAATATCTACACCACTGCTGATACATATACAGTGTGCTCTGAACGGTCTTATTTAGGGATGCCCAATGTGCCTTACTGCATATGCCACTTTTTGCCTCTATAACAACATCAACTACTACCTCATACATATACTGTGTACATTAACTCATACGCTGCTTTGCCACTTTGCAAATGTCAATGCTAGAAACCTTTAGTTTATTTTAGTTATACTTTTTATACTCTTTTTTTTATACTAGTATGCAAAAACTCAGGACAGTATTATGTTCATTAAATGTTTAATGTTTTAGTTTTAGTTTTAGAGTTGGTGTAAATTTTCATACTCTTATACCACTATGCAAAAACTCAGGACAGTGTTAGTTTTACTATTTTATGCTTATGTCTATTATTATATGTTTCAGTGTTTCAATGTTTAGATGTTTACTGTTGCACCGAGGGACTGAGAGAAACGCAATTTCGGTCCTGTGTATGTCCTGTACAGTACATATTGCAGATCTGACAATAAAGTTGACTTTGACTTTGACTTTTGACTTTGACTTTATAAGAAATTGCTTTTTTAGCGTCCTTCACTTTTTTCTACCTCATTATGCATTAACTTAATGTCTCAAGTCTCTTTGGGTTAAAGAGTCCAAAGAGATGCAGATTTCTCACCACTTCGCTGGTGTCAATGGATCATTTTACCCTTCAGGGCCCAACTGTAAAGGGCGAGGCATAGCTTCGTGCTAGCGCGAGCGCGAGGCCACGCGGTGCCACGCTTGAGCGAGCGCCGCGGCACAAGCCTTTGAACGCTCGCGTGAACGCGCCAAGCTCAAATTTTACGACCGCTCACGCGCGCGCGGTGTCTCTCAATAAACTGCCCTGGTGGCGGACTGTTTTGTGTGACACACAAATGAATTAAATTCCTCTTCTTCATCGCTGATCTGGACTTTTCTTTTGTTTTTTTGCCAAAAGTCAAGTGATCGCTTGAAGCGGTCACCATTCACTTCCTCCTCCGATGAGGAGGAATGAATGAACTTGTTCTCAGACCCGACCTGTCAATCAAATCAGTAGGCTGTCAGCAAATGACCAATCAGCGACCTCAATTTGTCCCGTAGCTAAACGCTCCGCCCTGCTTCTGCTCAAATGACATCAAGTATTTGGAGCGAAAACTTGGAGCCACAGGCTGCTTCACGCTGTGCTCTGCTGCGAACCCCCCACGCGCAGCACGTGGCGCGGGCGCGGTCCAGCGCGGAGCTCTGCCTCGCCCTTAAGGATCAACAGTTGTGTTTTAATGAGCACTGAGGGAGGTGCTGCTGCCTGGACCTATATAATTCATTTACACTGATAGTTTTTACATCAAAGCTTTGAAGGTATTTAGGAGGCAGAGGTGAGATTTAATTGTTCTTTAAAATGATTATGATCACCATATGCTAAAGACTTGACTCAACTACAATCTCAAATTTTATTTGTTTTGAGAAAAAATTATTTTAAATCAGCTGCTGTAAAAAAATAATTGTAAAATGAGAATTTTATTAATTTATTACCTGCCACTGGAGGAGAGTGATTTGCTTTTGTACGTGTCTAACCAATAGCAAAATACCTCGCTTATCACTGAATGGATTTAGATAAACAAACACATAAATGGCTATACAGGTAGTCCTCGACTTACGACATTTCGGACTTGCGTCACGCATCTCGTAAAAAAAAATATATATATATATAAATAAAGGGGTAGCTTCAGTTTGCTTTGGACTACTCTGACTGACGAAGCCCTCTGGAGTGAGGGTGAAACGTTTCTACTAAAAAGAAACTGTCCAGATGAACTGATTGAGAATGAGCGGATATATATAAATGTTTTTTTTATTTATTTAAATAAATAAATGTACAGTACTGTACAGTTACCAAGCACTTAACCTATCCTAACACAGTTTTTAAAGACGAAGGAGTGAGTTGAATTGTCTCCCTCCTCCCTAGCAGGCTCCATTCACATAAAGGGAGCTAGTTCACCAACTCCATCTTTAAAAACTGTGTTAGGATAGGCTAAGTGCTTGGTAATTGTACAGTACTGTACATTTATTAATTTATTTATTTAAATTAAAAAAAAAATTTTGGTATGTACTCCGACGTACGGCGATTTCGTGTTACGAACGGAACTCGCTCGTAAGTCGGGGACTACCTGTAATTCAGTTTTACATAACACGTATGACTTAGGGGGGAACTCTCTCACTAACTTTGCAGACTTTTATACAGCAGTCAGAGTTCAGTACAGAGTCCCTCGTCAGCAGCACAGACATGACCCATGGCTGTCGGCAAGTCGGCCTCCAGATGGAGATCAGAGAATGTTGTGTGCATGTTGTCATGGCAACAAGCCAAGGAGGCACTGGGAGACAGGGAGATGGCCTCCGGGCCAAGATAAGATTGTTGTGGGTATGTTCTCAAAACCAGGAGGGAAATATGTTCTCAGCTATAATATAGTAACACAATAAAAATATTCATACCAGAAATTCTTTAATAATGGGTGTCGTAATAACTGAGCACGGTCCTAAACACATACGGTAGTTGTTGCTAAAACACTGTGTAGAATTGACTTGATGCATGCTCGGTAATCTAAGTAGATAAATCTGATAAGGTTGAGTCGGGTCCTCTGGACGGATGCTTCTTCGTAGAAGAATTGAACGTGTAGAATTGAATTTGGCACATTTGTTTGGTAAACTACACAAACCTGAAACTGACTCTCATGGAGAACTTTGTACGTTTTGGGGAAGAAAGTAAAACGGGGAGGCACATCTTTTTCATAATCTGGGGCATATAAATATTTCATTTAGTGTTAATATTGTTTAATTAGAAGAACTAAAGCAGCAGACACTCCCGTGCTCAGCATGTCTGTGTTTCCACTTTTAGATACAAACATCCTGGGGACTGGGGGCTCAGCATGGGAAGGTGGGGCGGTGGAGTTCTGGTGTATCAGTTCAAGGATCTCCCCCGGCTGCAATGAATTGGTCACATGCAAACACATATGTGGACGCTCAATGATTTATTATGCCATCACCTTCGGTCAGGATAGAGGGGTGTCCTCATTATAAAATGGAAGAGATCGGGTTGTCCGAGATGAAAATAGTCTGTCTCGCACAACCGCTTATGTCCACCCCTGCTTAACTTTATTTTTTTTAATTAACCTCTATTTAAACAGGCAGATCCCACTTAGATCACAGATCTCTTTTGCAAGGGAAACCTGGGCCTGAAGGCAACCTAACACGTTTTTGGACTGTGGGAAGAAACCATGGTACTCAGAAAACCTACACAAACACGAGGAGAAACTCAAGCAGACGTTGACCTGCCCCGAACTCTACACAGAAAGACCCCAGGTCCAAACTTGGGATTGAATCCAGGACCTTCTTGCTGGGAGGCAACAGTACCATCTACTAAACCATCATGCTGCCCAACTATAAGACGAGTTTAGTTTGAAACTCTGGCATGAAAGGTGGCGGGAAATATGCATTATTTCTATGAGTGCGAGGCCTTTATTTATATTCCGTTTCTTAGTTTGTGCAACAGCTTGTTTCATTCTCACATTTGACATACGGCACAATCAAAAAGGACTGTAAACAGAACAGCACTGAAGCTTGTCCATACTTGGTGGAGGACAGGACCTTGGCCTGCCTGGCCTTCCAGGCATCCCTCAGTATTATGGCACCACAGAGAGGGGAGATGAATCATGACCGTAAACTGAACTAATCGAGGCACTCGGTGCTCTTTTTAGATCGTCTTTCCTTTTCCATCATGTCTGCTGTGGTCCCCCTGCCTGCATTGTCCTGTTGTGTTTTTTATTGATTTACTCTGTTAACAATCTTGTGCCCTGTTTTGCTGTTTAGCTCTACAATAGACACCACATCCAACTATTTGAATTGAATAAAAACAGCAAATCCGAGGGTCCGTCGGATAGTCGAACCTCGGATTCAGGAGGAGCAGTGTGGTTTTTGTGCTGGTCGTGGAACACTGGACCAGCTCTACACCCTCAGCAGGGTCCTGGAGGGCGCGTGGGAGTTTGCCCAACCAGTTTACATGTGCTTTGTGGACTTGGAAAAGGCATTCGACCGCGTCCCTCGGGGGTTCTGTGGGGGGTACTCCGGGAGTATGGGGTACCAGGCCCATTGATATGGGCTGTTAGGTCCCTGTACGACCGGTGTCAGAGCTTGGTCCGCATTGCCGGCAGTAAGTCAGGCTCGTTTCCAGTGAGAGTTGGACTCCGCCAAGGTTGCCCTTTGTCACCGATTCTGTTCATAACTTTTATGGACAGAATTTCTAGGCGCAGCCAAGGTGTTGAGAGGATCCGTTTTGGTGGCCTTAGAATCGCTTCTCTGTTTTTTGCAGATGATGTGGTCCTATTGGCTTCATCAGATCGTGATCTACAGCTTTCGCTGGAGCGGTTTGCAGCCGAGTGTGATGCGGCCGGGATGAGGATCAGTTCCTCCAAATCCGAGGCCATGGTCTTGAGCCGGAAAAGGGTAGCATGCCCTCTCCGGGTCGGGGATGAGGTCCTGCCCCAAGTGGAGGAGTTTAAGTATCTCGGGGTCTTGTTCACGAATGAGGGAAAACTGGAGCGTGAGATCGATAGGCGGATAGGTGCAGCATCCGCAGTGAAGCGGGCGCTGTACCGGTCTGTCGTGGTGAAGAGAGAGCTGAGTCGAAAGGCAAAGCTCTCAATTTACCGATCGATCTACGTTCCCACCCTCATCTATGGTCATGAGCTTTGGGTTGTGACCGAAAGAACGAGATCTCGGATACAAGCGGCTGAAATGAGTTTTCTCCGCAGGGTGTCTGGACTCTCCCTTAGAGATAGGGTGAGAAGCTCAGTCATCCGGGAGGGACTCGGAGTAGAGCCGCTGCTTCTCCACATCGAGAGGAGCCAGTTGAGGTGGCTCGGGCATCTGGTTAGGATGCCTCCTGGACGCCTCCCTGGTGAGGTGTTCCGGGCATGTCCCACCGGGAGGAGACCCAGAGGAAGACCCAGGACACGCTGGAGGGACTATGTTTCTCGGCTGGCCTGGGAACGCCTTGGGATTCCCCCAGAGGAGCTGCTCAAGTGGCTGGGGAGAGGGAAGTCTGGGCCTCCCTACTTATGGTGTGATCACACCGAACAGCTTTTCAACCTCCAAAAAGCTCGTCACGCACGCAAGTGGACGCACTTTGTGTCCAGACCAAAAAGCCAGAACGCGAAACTGCTGCGAAACTGCTGCGGGGTGTGTGGGAGGAGCTTACCGGTGTACCGAGTCGTCACTGCACTCCGCGAGGCGAGGAGCTTTTTATTTCTGTCTCAGTAGAGCAGACTTGACTGGTCGTGAAGGAATTGTCGCGAACACACAGCTACAATGAGTTTCTCTTCCATAGTCCATGACTCCGCGGGTTTTTTCTGTGTCCCACAAACAATACGTCACATGCGCAATCGTTTCCGCGTCACTGGTTTCCGCGTCACATAGGGACTCTCCCCCTGACCCCCTCTCTTCTCCCCCGACTCTCCCTGATTGGTTGACACACCAACCAATCAGGTAGAGTTGAGCGGCGTTTGAAAGTTTGAACCGCGAAATCTTCAGCATGCTGAATGCGCGGTTTGGAGGCTGAAGCCGGTTCACGTGCACGGAAAACGCTTTCCAGCACGCTCAACACGCACGCGACGTGACGCCCGACGCCAAGACGCGGCTGGAAGCGCGTCCCCCATTGACTTTGCATGTAAACTGGACGCTCCTGCTGCTGAAAAGCTGTTCGGTGTGATCACACCATTAGGCTGCTACCCCCGCGACCCGACCCCGGATAAGCGGACGAAAATGGATGGATGGATGGAAAAACGGCGAATAGTTTATTACTAATATTTGATTTGGGAAAATGTTTGACAAAAAAGGCAAATATTGAATGCAACCATAAAAAAATTTGAGAAACCATTCCTTTTCCCCCCCAAAGTGTTTTAGAAGGCGTTAAGAAAAAAACATCTGATTCATTTTCCCTCTTGATGTTCTTTCAGTCTTGTTTTGGCTCTCTTGCCGTCAACCAATGGAACAGCTGTTTAACTTATCAGATGCTTGGACAGGCAGAGACTAGCTGTGAAGAGGTTTGCTCTGACCCACTTGCTATACCTTCCTGACCTCAATGTGACATGAACCAGTAAAGTCTAGTTCCTGAACCTTTTCCTCCACAGCTCTGATGGTTGATGTCCTCATCAGCATGACACTTTTTGTCTTCCTGTTCTGAAAGGCTTGTAAATTATCTTAACTAATATCTGGTCAAGTTAAAAAGGCTTACTTGTAAAAGCACATGAATTTGTGCATGTAAACCACACAGGCACGCTCCTCCCAACACATGCTCATTTTCAGTTCACACTGCTGAAGAGCATGCATAATTTTACTAACAGGCTTCTCTGTGCATCTTAATCTCAAAAAGCCGAAGGAAAAAAAACCTGCAGGCCTGAAACTGTTGCAAGCGGCCACCCATAACGGGTGCGGCCACCCATAATAAAAATAAACGGCGGGCAGCTTGCTGGAGTTCCTTGTTGCTAGGGGTTTCCCTGAGGGCGGGAGCCTGGGCCTCTGTTGGTGTGGTGAGTTGGGGGTTTTCTGATGACGGATCAGCTATAAATACACACCATCAATGTTGTGCCCTGCTTTGTGCTCAGTTTGGCCCATGGAGGCAAGCTGAACATTTATCAGAGTACAGTACTGGTAATCAGTCTAATGTACAAAGTGCTCCCTGTAGTGCACACTCCCACTACAGCATTGCTTCACTAGTGACCTATATAAGACTGAGAAGGTTTCTGTTTGAGTGAGAGCGACTTTACTTGAAATGCCCCAATTACAAACTTCATTATAAGTTTTGTGCAAACTTGTAAGATGATGAACTGTTGCCGTTTGAAGAGAAATTTTGTTGCATAATTTTTTATACACCTGTCAAAAGGTGGACGTACTATGGTATTATTTGCATTTGTAAACTTTCTCTTCCATCCCATCTGTATGTTCTGATTTGCTCAAGATCATTTAACAAAACTTGATACACATCTGTACCACCACTAGACAGCACGTCTTGTAAATTTTTCTCCACCCCATCTCTAAGATCAAGGTCACAAATCAAGGTAAAATGTTATAAAAGGTTTTTGTTTGTCTGAGCCACAGCTATAAATTGGTGTACAGTATACCGGTAACAGTTTGTCAACGGGCAAATAATGTGTATGCATTATTCCTGTTCTTCTTTCAACTACTCCCCTTTTCAGTGTTCACCACATTGAGTGAACTTGCATGAAAGATTTGGCAATTGTTTCATGCCGGATACCTTTCATGACGCAACCTGGGCTTGAACCCACAGCCTCAGTTTTACAAGACCACAGCACTGACAGACCGAGCTGCCACAACTCTAAAAATATAATACATTGAAATCAACAGGTGTGATCAGGGTATCCGCGGGGTTGTAAAAGGTAGTAAAAGGTAGTAAATGAAATTAACACAAATTAAGGCCATTAAAAAGTATTAAAAAGTAATAAACGTCATCTGACGAGGTATTAAATTTTTTAAAACCTACACAACTATATTTTTCCCTTTCTGGCGTCTTAAAAAAGGTCTGTGAATTTATTTATCTTTTTTAATTTTATGTTCCAAGTAGGACCTTAGCTAAAACAAAGACGTCATATCGTCAGTCAGTGTGCGCGCGCACTTACAGCTGGCCGAGGCTGATCATGTCTGTAAAAAGAAACAGGAAAGAGGAGCGCGACTTTATCCTCCGACATTTAACAAGAAATTTACCTAAACAATTGTTTGTTAGCTCGAAATTATAGCAAAAGGTGTGTGTCAGTCTAACGTTTTCTTAATAAATGTACTTTAATGGTTAATTCGGCTTTATTTATTTTTTTAAAGTGTCGCTGCCTGTGTGCACCGTGATCGCTCAGCGGTGAAAACAGGAAAAAGGAGCGCGGCTCGTTTCGCCGTCATTTAACAAGAAAAATACCTAAACAATTATTTGTTAGCTCGAAATTATAGCAGAGATGTGTTTCTGTCTATCATTTTCTTAATAAATGCACTTTAATGGTCAAATTAGCTGCATTTCGCCACCGTGGTGCAGCTTGCTGCTGGATTGAAGCAGTGAGCAGAGAGGTGGGGAGAGTATGGCAGGCCGATTGGGTCATTAATAGCTAGTGAAGATTCTCAGTCATCCAGGACATGGTGAATTCTAAAAAGTGCAATAAAAAAAACAAAGTATAGTATAATAGTATAATAAATAGTATAATAAATAAAGACCAGTTGTTTTTGTCTTGAACTTTTTTTAATTTGTCATTAAAGGCACGTTTTCCTATTACATGATACAACAGCCAACAGCATGCCATACCCTATGGGGCCATCAGGAACTGCAGGTTTTTTTTTTTCAGTCAGAATGAATGGAAACGGCCATATTTCAGTCAAATGGTTTATAAATATGGGGGAAAAAATCTATAAATATGTCACTTCGTCCTATAAGTTGCAAGGCATGTAAATTATGCAAAAAACTGCAACTTACAGGATGAAAAATACAGTAGTTATT